>CANDYH010000675.1:0-15843 GCA_947396885.1 Heligmosomoides polygyrus polygyrus | reverse complement strand
AGCTGTTAAACGCGCACAATTCCTATATAAACATGTATAGCTTAAGTGTGGGTCAAATAATGGATCTCCTTAAAGCGTGCCTCAGCTGCAATATTTTCCGTTGGTCGGGTAAGTATTACTCACAAATTAGGGGACTAGCCATGGGTCAGCGTCTTGCGCCAACCCTGGCCATTGCGTTTATGTCTAAAATCGAAACGCCCGTCCTCAACCGGTTCCCCATCTTTTACTGTAGGTACATTGACGATTGCTTCGTCATATGTGCTGATCAGCAAGAGATGGATGAGTGTTTTCGTCTCATAAACAACCAGTCTCACCGCATAAAATTGACCAGGGAGAAACCTAGCGAAAGCTGGCTACCATTTCTCAACGTTCAAGTGCAGCTCCTGGGTGGTAGGCTCACCACGAAGTGGTATCGTAAGCCCAGCAATAAAAATATCATCGTGCACTATCGCTCGGCCCATCCCACTCGAACCAAAAAAGCTGTAATAAGAAACATGTTCAATACAGCAGCGGAGGTCTGCAGTGGGGAGCAAGAGCGCAGGGAATCTCTAAAGTTGGCACGCGAAATCGCTGCGCAAAATGGGTACGTAAGCTCAGGGACTTTACAAAGGGGTAGACACAACCGGGAAAATAAAGAAGGCACGCCGGAGGCTCTTTCAAACAAGATCCCTTTTCTAATGCCGTTTATCTCTGATGAGGTTAGCACTTCCATCAGAAAGTGCCTGAGGAGAGCGGGATTAGATGAGTCGGTAGTTCTTACAGAATTACCCCCCAGTAGCCTTAAACACCGGCTGGTAAGAAACCGTATGTACGACCGCCTTTGTGTCACTCCTAACTGTGTGGTCTGTCCGGCTGGCAGGGAGGGAGATTGCGCCGTTTCTGGAACAGTTTACAGGATCACCTGTCACAGTTGCGGTGAGAATTATATCGGCGAAAGTTCTCGTCCACTCCATGTGCGCGCCAAGGAACACTTGGAGGGCAAACAAAGGTCGCGGGTTTCCACTGCACTGGGTGGCCACAGGGTCAACGCCCACCACGGAGAGGACTTCGGGGTCACATTCAAAATTCTAGCGCGTGAGCCCCAAACGTCGGCGCGGAAGGCCCTTGAGGCATTTTGGATACAGGCTACTGACCCAAAAATCAACCGGAAGGGGGAGTGCCTATATATAACCCGGGAGCTCAGGCCATACCTCCGGCTAGCATTCTAGTCAGGGTACGGTCTTCGCTGGTACCCTCACGGCCACTACTGCCCTGATCACCTGGCGTTCCTTGATTAGGTGAGGTCGATTACTGTCTCTTTCTCATCTTGTGGACGTCTAATTGGTCTCAAAATCCAGTAGGGTTGAGGAGACCCTTGGTCGAGTGATCACACTTAGGTTTGTTTCCTTTCAGGCTCTGAAGAAGGCGATCCCGCCGAAACGTAAGCCAAATAAACGCTGTTACCAACCTCGCCCAGAGTTCAAACAAGAACTACTACGAATACGACATTTAATGACTATTGATTTACCGATTTAATGGGTTTACTAGCATTTTCGTTAAATTTCTTTATTGGAGTTTAGAAAAGGCCTTTTCCGTTAAATCGCGATTAAATTTACGATTAAATTTTAATTTTTAATTTTAATTTTATTTTAATTTACGATTAAATTAAATTTACGCGGAATTTTCGGAATTCACAGGAAAATTTAACTCTTAATTAATGTAAATTGTGTTTCGAAAAAGCTCTTCGTAGAGGTTTGCAGTATCATTTCAGAAAGCTGTTTCAAGGCAGTCTTTCTCATTTTAGCTGCTCCGTACCAGTTCTTCACACTTCTTCACAGTTCTCTTCACGTTTTCAGTTCTCTTCGAAGGTTTATTGTGTGCTACTTGCTCTGCAAGAAAGTGAAAAGATCTAGAAAACGCGAATAAAAGGGGTGAGGACAACGGAAAAGCGAAGAAAGGTGACAAAGGGAAGGGACGTAAGGATTAGGCTCCCCTCCCCAATCACTCAGTGTTCCAGTAAGCTGAACGGATTTTCGCACACCCAGTTGTTTAAGAGCTGGCAAAGGGAAATCCTAGAAGAAGCAGCCGACAGATCGACTGCTGTCTAGCCTCCACAACTTTACACCATGTTAGAGATAAGGCATAACTGACTGTCATAACTGAGTTGTGCATAGTTTCACGCCAGTTGCGACCAAAACTCTAGCACTAGGCGGGATTCGAACCAACACAAACTACTATCCGGGCAGAAGTCGGCCCAACACTAACAACATGAATTGAACCGTTTCTTTCAAGCGTTTAGCTTAACCGAGTAGAAGATCGTATGAGCTGCTGGTTCATCTCGATACCACCAGTGAAGTAAACCAGACACCCCAGGGGCTGGGTTCATCAATGACGAACAGCAATTTAACAGAGAAAATACAGCCGAAACCACTGATAGCGCGGCGAAATGTTTCACCATGTCGATTGACAAGCCGCGCTATCGGGGATTTCGGCTGTATTTTCCCTGTTAAATGCTGTAAGTCGTTGATGAATCCGGCCTCCGAATGTTATATGACCTTCGATAAGAAGCAGACAGTGCAACAGTTAAAGCGCCGTGCTCGGACACTGGGTCACCACGGGCCGCACAACCAGTTGCTATTGGGGTGAAAACCTGTTGCTACGTATATACATATATATATATACATATATATACATATGTATTTATATGTAAATACGTAGTATATACCTACTTATATACGTATGCACATATATATGTAAGTACGAACTGGATATACGTGGATATATGGCTTCACAAGAATCGGGGGTGCGAAAGCGACTATCCTGCAACACTCTAACAACAGGAGCCGACCCTTAAACCAACCCACAGGAGTGTCAACGGAGTGCAGGTAATCGCACCGGGCCCCCTCACCTGGCCAATCGGCGCAGCCCGTCACTCCCACTGCAACAGGTTTCCACCCCAATAGCAAGTGGTTGTTCGGCCCGGGGCCAGCGAGTGCCAGAGTGCATGGATAACAGATACTGGGACATTCGGATTCGACGAGCCGAACCGAAGAGCAACACAAGCCACGCGGTCGCGTGGCTCGAGTTGCTCCTGTTGCTATTGTGTTGCCGTTCGGTTGCTATTCTGTCGCCGTTCGATTGCTCTTCTCAAACCTCAATCCCATTCTTATACTCGGACATTCGAGTTCGACAAGCCGAACAGTCTCCTCCCAGCCACGCCCCCTTCAACAGAATGACAACCGCAATTGCCAACAGAAACTGTGGTTGCTATTCTGTTGCAACAACAACGCTGTGTTACTATCCTGTTGGTGACTCGCACCACACTGTTGCTATTCGGTCGCAGTGAGTAGCGCGCTTGATGCGTCCCGCGCCCCGTCTCTGCGCACTCTCGCTGTCTGCGCTCTGACTGGTCGCGCGCCGTCGTCCCTCGCGCTTCGTGCTGTTTGCGTCTCTCGGTGAAGAGCGCGCCATCGGCCAGGGTCTCTGCGTTCTTGCGCCCTGCGCATGCGTCTGTGCATACTTTCGCGCTCGTGAAGCTTATCGAAGCGTCTGGCGCAATCAATACTGCCACCGCCGTCTAGTCTAGACAATAGACATTTCTATTTATTGCATATGAAGTTTAAGTTCTTAATGAAGCTTTTAAGAAGCATGCTCGCGTGATTTCAGCCTGAAATGAGGAATGTAACTGTGAAGATGTCGAAAAATCCGGGGAGTTGTTATGACGGCCTTCAGCAAGTGTGTGGGACGTGTGTGGGGACAGTCTACATCAAGTAATGATTGCATTTGTTTTTGGAAGGGTTAGAGAATTTGGCGCAAATAGAGTCGGTGGGGGGAGGGAGGGGTCATCAGGTACTCAGTGAACATTCACTTTGATATGAAGGCACTAGCACGTCCAATTACATCAGAAATGGCCTACCTTAGTTCATCGCGGTGGAGAACACACCAATGGTGCATTTTTTTTAGATTCGTACGAAATAACTTCTTATTTCAAAATATATATTAAATAAATAAATATAAATATATATATAGAGTTATGTATACAGGGTGTCTCAAAATCCGGAAACTAACACAGGTTTTCGACCTCCATCTTTAGAGCGGGATTTTTTCGCAACACACTACATTGGGACAAGGTTTCTACGGCGTGTAAATAGCCAAGATTGCGCCATGCTTCCGCCTGAAATCCTGCATTTCCGACCTGATTGATTGTGCATGAGCTGAATGCTTGATACAACCTTGTTACTAATTGGCCTTATTAACCTGTGATGTGCTTCTTTTATGTTTAGAACGTGACAATTACGTGAAAGATACGTGGCATGCGTGTTTATTGATTGCACAATTTAAATATGCACAGGAGCCCCATTTTCGAAGACGGCTTCTGTGGACTGATGGAGCAACATTCAAGCTGAATGGAGAGGTCGGCATAGCTACAGCTACTTGGCGATGGAAACGTTAAAAGAAGCACAGCACAGGTTAACGTGGCCAAGTAGTAACAAGATTGTAACAAGCATTCAGCCCATGCTTAATCAATCGAGTCTGAAATGCAAGGTTTCAGGCGGGGCATGGCGCAATCTTGACTGTTCACAAGTCATAGAAATCTCGTTACCCTCTGCTTTCATATGAGTCTCAAACATCATAAAAAGCTACTAGCAGCAATGCCAGAACCTTTCAAACAGTAACTGCACTTTTAAGGGATACCCTGCATTTTTCGCATGCACTAATGTGCTTTCAAGTTCTGAACCTTAAAAGAAGCACAAATCCATCAATACGGCCACATTCTGAATAAATTATAATAAGTGTCAAATCGAAACACAATCAACCGAGTGTAAAATGCAAAATTTCAGACAAGTGCATGGCGCATCCCATACCGTTCACATGCCAGAAAATTTCTATTTTCTTAGATTTTATATGAGCTTTTAACTTTTCCAGTACCTTTTCTGAGCAAAGTTATCACCACTCAAACAGTGTGTACAGTTTTTTGAGACACGCTGTACAGTTGTATACACGCATATATGCCATGTATATGCATATGTATGTGTGTATACATATGTGCATATGCACATATATTTATATATACATGTATACAAGTGTGTATACATGCATATTTAAATAAGTATATTTGTATATTTACACATATAATGTATATACATCTGTATATATGCGTGAATACACGTGTGAATACATGCATCGGTACACATGTATACATATATATGTACATACACATATACACGTGTATACATATATATGCGTGCGTACACATTTGTATATGCATAAATGTATATATGTGTTTATGTATTTACATGTGTACACATGAATATGTACGTATTACGTACGAGCTGGATATATGGCTGTCCAAGTATCGGGAATACGAAGGCACGGTTATCGGACCGAAGGAACGATCATCCTGCAACCGTTTAGTAACCGAACGGCAACACAATAGCAACCGAACGCAACTGCTACTTGCAACAGGATAGCAATAGGAGCCGCCCCTAAGTTGACCGGCTTCTCCCGGATACCAACAGCGGTTCCCCCCAATAGCAACTCAAGCCTCGCGACCGCGTGGCTCGTGTTGCTATTCGGTTCGGATCGTCGAACCCAAATGTCCGAGAGAAAGCGACATATATGTCGCTATGTATATGTCGGACAACCAGGTTCGACGAGCCGAACCGAACAGCAACACGAGCCACGCGGTCGCGAGGCTAGAGTTACTATTGGGGAGAACCGCTTTTGCTATCCGGGAGAAGCCGGTCAACAGAGGGGCGGATCCTGTTGCTATTCTGTTGCAAATAGCAGTTGCCTTCGGTTGCTACACGGTTGTAGGATAATCGTGCCTTCGGTCCGATAACCGTGCCTTCGTATCCCTGATGCATGGGCAGTCATATATTCTCGTATAACCAGCTCGTACCTAATACGTACATATTTATATGTGAACATATAAATACATAAGCACATATATACATTTATGCATATATACATGTGTACGCATGCATATATACATGTATGTACATATATATGTGTAAATATACAAATATAAATATATCTATGCGTGTATACATGCTTATATACATATATGTGTATATACCCACATATGCATACACACATACATATGTGTATACATGCGCATATATTGCATGAATACAACTGTGTATACAGGGTGTCTCAAAAAACTGTATACATTGTTTGAAAGGTGATAACTTTGCTCAGGAAAGGTACTGAAAAAGTTAAGAGCTCAATCGAAATCCTAAGAAAATAGTAGAGATTTTCCGGCGTACGAGCGGTATTGAATGCGCCATGCACTCGTCTAAAATTTTGCATTTTACACTAGATTGATTGTGTTTCCCTTGAACGCTTGTTATAATTTCTTCACAAAGTGGCCGTATCGATGGATTTGTGTTTCTTTTAAGGTTCAAAACTTGAAAGGACATTAATGCTTGCGAAAAATGCATGGTATCCTTCAAAAATGCAGGTACTGTTTAAAAAGGATCCAGCATTGCTGCTAGTGAAGCTTTTTATGTTTGAGACTCATATAAAAGGACAGGGTGACAAGATTTCTGTGGTGCGCGAATGATTAAGATTGCGTCATGCTTCCGCCTGAAACCTTGCATTTCAGACTCGATTGATTGTGCATGGGTTGAGTGCTTGTTACGATCTTGTCACTATCTGACCACGTTAACCTGTGCTGTGCTTCTTTTAACGTTTCCATCGCCCAGTAGCTTTATCTATACCGATTAACCTCTCCATTCAGCTTGAATGTTGCTCCATCAGTCCACAGAATCCGTCTTGAAAAATGGGGCTCCTGCTCACATTTGAATTTTGCAATCAGTAAACACGCATATCTTTCACTATCTTTCACTTAATTTTTAAGTATCACAGGTTAATCAGGCTAAGAAGTAACAAGAGTTTACCAACCTTCAGCCCATGCACAACCAATCAGGTCAGAAATGCATGGTTTCAGGCAACGTTTATTTTTAATATTCCGTGTGGTTTTTGCAACCACATGGTCACTCGGCGAGCTCTTCGGGTTCGGACCGGGGAAGTATGTAAATTCAATTCAAAAATTCGTAAATCAAATTTCGTACATTCGTAAAACTACGAAAAATCGTCGTAAATCGTAAATAGTAAGAGTTAGCTGACATACGGTGCAGTACAACTTAATTTGGTACTATTGTACTTTTGGTATCCCACTTAATCTTGTTCAAAATAGGTCTACTTGGGGTAATCTGCCATGGGAGGAACGAATATCACAGTCGTTTTTTGCGGAAACGTCTTATAAGCCCTTAATATTAAGTTAAAATTGCCTAAAACCTTGTGAAATAGCGCGCGCTGGTAAGAGACGCAGAGATATCGCCTCCTACCAGCACGCACTCGCGACCGTCTCCGGGGCGGGGGGGGGGGGGGGAGGGAAGTCAGCGCGGAGGCTAGCTACACACAGCGAATGCAAGTTCAGCCTTATTTCGCCCTTTTGATTACAGATCCGCGTCTTATTTGTTCCATAATAGCAATTTAGCAATAGCAATAGCAATGACAATAGGATGAAGGCAATTTTAGCACGGGTGCGCTAGTGGGCCCACATTCCGGAGTCCCTTCTCCTGCCCAATTCTGTGCCCTCCGCGCGAGCGGAGAGCACACAACAGGGTTTTCAAGACTTTTCGAGATTTCAAGGTTTATGCCTTGGCTAACCTCTGCTGCAGACTAGAGACGGCGAAATAGTGCGCATCGATAGGAGGCGGAGTCTCTGCGTCTCCTACAAGCGCGCGCTATTTCGGAAGGCCTTGGGCGATTCGAACTTAATATAACGGACTTATAAGGTATTTCCGCAAAAAACGACTATGATATTCGTTCTTCCCATTGCAGATTACCTCCAGTAGACCTATTTTGAACAAGATTAAGTGGGGTACCAAAAGTACAATAGTACCCTTAATTTTTATAGGTTTCTTTGCTAATGGTAATACAAGATGATGCGGGATCTGTTTGTCGTGTTGTTTTCATCTCAAGCTAAGCCTTTTTCTTGCCAAATTTTTTTTACTTTTGCCTTTCTTTCTAGTTGGACACCTTTCAAATCAAACTCTACACGTTTTGAGAAAGTCGAAAAAGTGTTGATTGAAAAACTTTACCTTAACCTGCATTACGTTTCAACAAGGAGCTTTCAACCATTAAGTTTCCAACCCCTGAATGACCATTAAGTTTCTAACCCCTTAGCTGTTCTTTAGATGCGTAATCTAGGATTAAGCAAAAACAATAGATATGAATACTGTTTCCACAGATCAAATGATTATCGCAGTATGATAGGAGGTACATGGAGACCTTTCTGTTCAAACATTCTATTTAAATGAAGTGGAGCATGTATTCAGGCCAGGGGACAGATATGCATTTGTTTTTTCTAAGAAAAACTGCGAGCGCGGCAGGGCAGATTCCAGATGGAAGGGTGCACAAGGGCGCTAATATTTCCATACTTGGCCCACGTGTCAATCATGAGCTCACGGCCGCGATTATGGAGTCTCTGAGAACGATGACGTCTTGCGAAATCTACAGTGGCTGAGACTGCGCGCTTCACGCTAAAGTCGGTTGCACTAGCACTTTTAGAGGTTACAATGAAACCTTTACGGGGAAATTTTAGAAACTTAAACTACCTAAGGAGGAGTGAAGGAGGTATCTAGTGCTGCCTAAAGACAAACTAAACCCCCTCCCCTCTCTGGGACTCTTGAGGCCTAGCTCGATGGCTGAATATCCTTATAATAGTCACGATAAAGGCCTACCGATACTCCTAAGATCTTTCCGACCGTCGGTATAGTGGTAGTTTACAACCACTCGGTATAGTTTACAACGGTATAGTGACATGAAACAGCACATGCACAGCCGAAATATTCTGGAATAGCTGGTCGAAAAGCTAAAAACTTAATTGGGTGAACCATGTTGTTCATGTGTGTCTCAGTTCCTCTATGAGCTCAAGAACATTTTCTCATCCCAACAGTAAGATCCTCCGTGTAATAAAGAGTGCATGGCCCAGCTCATAAACCACAAAAGCGCTAGCTCAGTATATATGACGGATGAAAAACAAAAGAGAATATAGCTATGTGCCACACTTTACCAGTGATCCTGGCAGATCCATAAACGCTTCAAAAGAACCTCACTGAATACCTAAGAACACCCAGAAACATTTTCATTTCATTTTAGTAGTCGCAACGAACACATCACGTGCAAAAAAGCATGGCGAGATGTACGCTGCGACTACGAGAAAGAGGTCAAATTTGCAGCGAGAGATGCCAGACGTCGGGCAAAACTCTATTCGCGAGCCGAAGTTGACGTCACGGAGGCGAGTAGCCCGGAGACGGTTTAGACTAGGCGGCGGCAGTATTGATTGCGCCAAGACCGCTTCGAGAAGCTTTGCGAGCGCAGAGCGGAAGAGCGTGCACCGACGCATGTGCAGGGCGCGAGAGCGAGGAGACCTTGGCCGACGGCGCGCGCCCTGCCCAGAGACGCAGACAGCGCGAGAGCACGAGGGACGATGACGCGAGGCCAATCCAGAGCGCAGAAAGTGAGAGCGCGCAGAGGCGATGGCGCGGGCGCACCTGGGGCCGGATTCATCAACAATTAAACCCGTGGGTATGCGTGGTAAAGATGAGATAAGAGTCAGATAGAGATAAGGTAAGAGTCAGAGACGCAGGCTTCATCGTAGGTATCTCTACCCCTATACCCGTGGGTTAGTCGATAAATCCGGGCCCAGGGCTGGATAGCAACAGTGCGCTGCTATGCTCATCCTTGCGGTGCGAGCGTGTTCGATTGGAGCACGCTAATCATTACGCCTAGATAGCAACGGTATGTTGCGAGCCTGCAACAGGATAGCAACACACTGTTGCTGTTGCAACAGAATAGCAACCGCAGTTTCTGTTTGCAACTGCAGTTGCTATTCTGATGAAGGGGGCATGGTTGGGGGGAGACTGTTCGGCTCGTCGAACTCGAATGTCCGAGTAGCTTCCTCATTGTCCCCAGCTGATTAGAACAATGTGTCCCTACCCTCTAAGCAACCAACTTCCAACTAAATACACTTTGGAAGGCGCTGAAACCGCAGCTTTTGCAAATATGTCGGCGAGATTTCCAAGCCTCCTATACTTTCTAGAAAAAATGCTGCCATAAATTATGAACAAGCCGTAGTGCTGCCAATCCATAGCAATTAGGAAAACAAAACGACATGGCCGATAACGTCGAAGAATGGCGATAGTAAACGTGAAAAATTACATCGTCTATCCCCATCTCGTACTTGCCAGCCATCATATTCGGCGAGTCACCTCCGCCAGTCATTCTGGCCGATGGATTATGAGGATGACTCGATGGCTGGCTGGATGGCGCCGTTGCTGCGGAGTCGCTCACAATAATCCACTTCTCAGGATCATTCGGATCTTGTACGAAGTGAAGGTTGCCTGAAAAGCCGAAAGGTTTCCTCCAAAACACATGAATAATTATCCCGTTGAGATAAAGGCAACTTGAAATTTCGAGCACTACCCTCTCAAAATGCACTACTTCACTCAGCCTGCCGCCGGGAGTGACCCAAACAAGGATCGACACTATACGGTTGTATAATTGCTTGTGCAAAGCAACATTTCCACAGCTAATTTTGAAAAACAACATCGTATCTCAAGAAAATGGTGCAGAATTTTTAAAAATGGTAATTAAAGTTCATCTCCTTCGATGCCCAAATTAAGAATAAAACCAGAAAATTTTAATACCATAAAAAGGATACATAAATTGAACTTCAAGCACTGTAATCAAAATGTCTAGATGAGGACCTCCCTCTCCGTAACGCAAGAGAAACCGCTATAACCAATGGTCTATTTCTGCAAATCTTCCACTTTGTGCGGACAAAACAAAGGTATTACATATCGGAGCCAACAACACCAAATCAGCGTATCATATCGATAACACAAATCTCAAGGCAGTATCCGAAACGGTTGATTTGGGGTTTCACATAAACCAAAACCTAGATTTTTCCAAACACTGTGACGTTATTGCAGCCAAAGCCAACAGAAGATTATACAACATGTTCAAAGCCCTCTCCACACCTAACCCCTCGCTATTAGTGACTGCGTACAAGATCTATGTAAGATCTATACTTGAGTATGGAACAACTGTCTACAACCCTCACAAACTATCTTGTGTACACACACAAGATCGAAAGAGTGCAACGCAGTTTTACGCGCAAGCTTTTCCTCAGGGTTCAAGGCTTCGACTATTCCCTAATCCCTAGAAGTAATTTGAGAAATAAACTCCTCAATTTGGATTCTCTATCACGGAGAAGAAGTATCAACGACATAGTAATGGTACATAAAATTGTTAATAAGATAGCGAACATGAAGCACGACGACTTTTTCAAAATGCAGCCAAAGTAAGCTTTCTTACGGAAAGGCACGTTCCTCCGTTAGGCAGCACTTTTTTGTAAACCGAGCGGGTTCTGAGTACGTACGCCTAAGCAAGAACAATCTTCTACCTATTTCGGTCCCCGCTTTTAGGAAATTCGTTAGGAAAATGCTCTGGCCTGAGCCTACGGATTCTCGCGGTGCCTGATTCTCTCCTCTCGTCTTTTATCAGTTCACGTGTTTTTGTTTATTAACCGGTTTTGGTTGTGTTGTTGCATTAATTGTAGTTGTTTTTTTCCTTTCATTTACTTTTTTTCTTAAACCTTCGTTCACATGGGTATCCATGTAATAAATATCAATATAAACCAAATGGGGAGCGGATTGAAGTTACGAATGGTCACCGCGGCTGCGGCAGCCGCTGCCGCGCCGCCAATGATTATTGTCGCACGTGCTTAAGTGCTGCCGCGAACACGTGAACTCCTTCTTCGGACTATGCATGAAGCTCTCACTGGTTTTTGTCCAGCTATTCGGCCAACTACGGTTTACTTTCGTCAGAAAAGGCCGCCGGCTACCTTCTAAATCGTAAAGAAAGCGGCGAGGCTAACTAATCATAGCTGGTGAGGAATTAGGACAGGACGCTGAAGACTGGATTGAACGAATACCAGGGACCAATGTGTCGGACATATTTTTTTTTTGTCGGAAATATTTTTGGGAAATGAGTTCAAACTAATGAGGGAAACTTAAGGACAAAAATTCAGCTGTTGCCAAACTGTTGTAAGCAAGCATAAGAACTGCTGAAAATATTCCTGAAGAACGTAAGTAAAGGGAGTAGAATGGGTGGAAGTGAAGGAGAAGGACTGCGAGGAGGCCTAATGAAAGTACTCGTAGATCTCAAAGATTCGCAGGATCACAGCATGTATTGTAGAAACTGGTTCTATACTGGTTCTTCATCACCTCTCGTCTGCCCGTAGACTCGGATGTACGTCGCGGCTGCGGTAGAGAGTGTCGCGCTGGCGGCGGGTCAAGACAGTGAGTCGACAGAGCCGCGGACTTGCCGCGTTGCGGCATAGGTCGCCGCAGTTAGCGATGACATTCGTAAGTTCAGGCCCTCACCCAAACCACATGGGTGTACATACATTTTATGACATCCTTACCAGGTGTTTTTCGCCGTTTAGACGGTGCCTGCATAATTGGCGTTCCTCCTGCACGTCCTGAGTCCAAAGTCTCCATTTTAAAAGTCTGAATGAAAATAAATTACACAAAACAGTGGCGATCTCCTTTTGAAATACGTTACGTATTCTATTTTACAAAAACTTCAACGGCAACCTGATGCACTCTCATTTACAAGCGGCATTCAACGGTAGCGTTGGGTGACATGGGGTACTTCGAGCGCCAAGAGGTCGCCATTATTCGGCACCGTCGGCTGCTGCGCTGTGACCGCGCCGCGCTATGATTCAGCTGTTTCGCAATCCACTGACCCGCGAATAGTCTCACCCGTGAGCTGAGCACTGGAGTATTCTGTAAAGACCTTCGCACACTTTTGCGGCAATGCAGCAGCCCTATCTTTAAGCATGGGGCAGAGACGCAGAATCGCCGCGCGAGGCAAAACTCGCTGCACCCTGGCTCATGAGCGGCGCACCTCAATCAATTCCCTGCACCCTGGCTCGTGAGCGGCGCACCTCAATGTTCCGCTTTGGCTACTGTATCGCTAATAAGCAAATTGTGAATTCGCTGTAATTCCGCTACTGTTGCAGCCCCAAACCTTTTGCAGGATAGATTCTAATCATGACATGGCAGTTCCAGTCATCTGTTTACTTTATCGACCTGCTCTGAAGTGATACAATTTTTTGCAATCTTTGACCTACTCAGACGTCCACAGGAAATTTGAAAACCACTATGGTGCTTCTCCACGGACATTCGGGTTCGACGAGCAGAACCGAATAGCAACACGAGCCACGCGGTCGCGAGGCTCGAGTTGCTATTGGAGGGAACCGCTGTTGCTATCCGGGAGAAGCAGGTCAACTGAGGGACGGCTCCTGTTGCTATCCTGTTGCAAGTAGCAGTTGCGTTCAGTTGCTATTGTGTTGCCGTTCGGTTGCTAGACGGTTGCAGGAAAATACATAAACACATATATACATTTATGCACATACACATGAGTACGCATACGTATAGATGTATGCACGTGTATATATATGTATATACATCTATAATATGTACAAGCATTCACATGTGTATACACGCATATATACAAATGTATATACATTATGTATGTGTAAATATACAAATATACGTATATAAATATGCATATATATGCATGTATACACACGTGTATACATGTATATACATATATGTGTATATGCACATATGTATACACACATATGCATATACATGGCATATATGCGTGTACACAACTGTGTGTACAGCGTGTCTGAAAACTGTATACACTGTTTGAAAGGTGATAACCTATCAAACAGTGTATACAGTTTTTTGCTCAGGAAAGGTACTGAAAAAGTTAAAAGCTCATATGAAATCCTAAGAAAATAGAAATTTTCTGGCATGTGAGAGGTATGGAATGCGCCATGCACTTGTCTGAAATTTTGCATTTTACACTCGATTGATTGTGTGTCGATTTACACTGATTATAATTTATTCAGAAAGGGCCGTACCGATGGATTTGTGCTTCTTTTAAGGTTCAGAACTTGAAAGCACATTAATGCATGCGAAAAATGCAGGGTATCCCTTAAAAGTGCAATTACTGTTAGAAAGGTCTGGCATTGCTGCTAGTGAAGCTTTTTATGATGTTTGAGAGCATATGAAAGTGGAGGGTAATGATATTTCATGACTTGTGAGCAGTCGAGATTGCGCCATGCCCGCCTGAAATCTTGCATTTCAGATCCGATTGATTAAGCATGGGACGAATGCTTGTTACAATCTTGTTACTACTTGGCCACGTTAGCCTTGCTGTGCTTCTTTTAACGTTTCCATCGTCCAGTAGCTGTAGCTATGCCGGTCAACCTCTCCATTCAGCCTGAATGTGGGGTTCCTGTGCATATTTAAATTGTGCAATCAATAAACACGCATGTCACGTATCTTTCACGTAATTGTCAAGGGTTAATAAGGCCAAGTAGTAGCAAGCTTGTATCAAGCATTCAGCCCATGCACAATCAATCAGATCGGAAATGCAGGATTTCAGGCGGAAGCATGACGCAATCTCGACTATTTACACACCGTAGAGATCTCGTTCCAAGGTAAAGTGTTGCCAAAAAATCCCGCTCTAAAGATGGAGGTCGAAACCCTGTGTTAATTTCCGAACAACCGCACGCATTCAAGCGAAACACAATCAATCGAGTGTAAAATGCAAAGTTTCGGACGAGTGCCTGGTGCATTCCTTACCGCTCATATACCAGAAAATGTCTGTTTTCTTAGGATTTTATATGAGCCCATAACTTTTTCACTACCTTTACTGTGAGCAAGGGTATCAGCTTTCAAACAGAGTATACAGATTTTGAGACACACTGTATACATAACACTATATACAACATTTATTTATTTAGTATATATTTTGAAATAAGAAGTTATTTCGTACGAAACTAAAAAAAATTACAGCATTGGAGTCTTCTCCACCGCGATGAACTGAGGTAGGCCATTTCTGATGTAATTGGACGTGCAAGTGCTTTCCTATCAAAACGAATATTCACTGAGTACATGACCCCCCCACCGACCCTATTTGCGCCAAATTCTCTAACACTTCCAAAAACAAATGCAATCATTACTTGATGTGGACTGTCCCACACACGTCCCACACACTTGCTGTAGACCGTCCGACGCTCCCGAATTCTTCGACACCTTCACAGTTACATTCTTTGTTTCACGGCTGAAATCACGCGAGCACGCCTCTTAAAAGCTTCATTAAAAACTTAAGCTTCATATGCAATAAATAGAAATGTATATTCTCTAGACTAGACCGCGGCGGCAGTATTGATTGCGCCAAGACCGCTTCGATAAGCTTCGCGAGCGCGAGAGTATACACAGACGCATGCGCAGGGCGCGAGAACGCAGAGACCCTGGTCGATGACGCGCTCCCCACCGAGAGACGAAGACAGCGCGAGGGCCTCCAGGACGTAACTCCAACGCGACGTCGCGCGCTAGCCGAATGCGACTTCGCGTCTCTGAAACGCGAACTGCGCTCAGTGACGCGTGGTTAGCCGCGGAGCACGATATTTTCCCAGCATTTGAGCTCCTCGACTAGTTTTTTTTTCAATACAGGGAGCCCCAAATGAAGTAACGATGAACTCTCTTGGAGGAAGCGCTTGGAAGAAATGAAGCAGTAAAATGCCTCTGCCTCTGTTTGTATATTGGAGGAATAAGGAGATCCTTAGCGTTTGCTAAGGAGGTGCTTGCCAATGGCGTTACACGTGGACTGTGACAAGTGAGTTGGTGACGTTCAAGTGTAGCGTAAAGTTCGAATTGAAGGACAGGCTATGGATTCGTGCGCTCATCCGCTCCCCACCAGGGG
>CANDYH010000673.1:0-15889 GCA_947396885.1 Heligmosomoides polygyrus polygyrus | reverse complement strand
CTATATAAATACATAGAATCGCATATAATGAGCTTTTCAACAATGTATAATACCTTATGAAAAGTCTTACTTTATTAAAAAAAATAGTGTTGAAACCAATAAGACAGAAAACCTGCATTTCAATTGCACCAATCTAATAATACTATGTTGAACAGAAAATTTTTCGACACGGGACCGCTACAGCAGGGAGGGACTGCCTAACTGTCATCGAAATACAAACAAGAAACTTCAGTTTCAAGCTACAATCAACAATATCCATCGATATTGACCTCTCGATCAAAACCTTTCACTCGCTATAAAGCACACGTTTTTTGCATTCCTCCGTCATTACTCAATAAGGTTGTTGCGTCATTAGCTATACTTACCAGTTGATTAGTACATTTTTGATTCCATTCGTGTAAAGAATATAATTTATCTACAACACCCCTTCATCTTGAAACAGCTTTGCTGTTGGAAAATCAAAAAGGGCCCATGCACTGTACTACCGAGGTCGAAAAAATAGTTATTCATAATTCGCTACGAATTGGGTTGTTCATCACGAATCTGACATCGGTTTCTGAATTTCCGGTTTCTTATGGCAGGTTAACCCTTTCACGACACGCGTGTTTTTCTCGCGCACCGAACGAATACAGTTTTTGGCTTGCTTAACCGGGAAATCAAAAATGCTCGCCTTTCCGCTTACAAGGAGCTCGATGAACGTAAATGACATTTGTTGCCATGCTTTTGTTCAAAAATGTGTTGGAAATGGCGATAAAACGTCTCACTGATGATAAGTCGCAAAACGCAATAACACTGGTATGTGCGAGAATCAAACCTTCGCCTACACTCTGTTACCACACTCTGTGAAGCGAGAACATTTCCACTGCGCCGTCGCCTAAGGTGGCTAGGCCGCTAACGGCTATGCTGATTACTTTACACTGCGTCCACGCTGCATCAACGCACGCGGCACACAGACGGCAGACTTTGGCTAGCTAGAACTTGTTTATGAAATCCATTTGGCAAATTTGGTCTACATATTTGTAATCAGCGTTTCGATCTCTTTTACAAGACATAGGTATCTGTCCGAAGTTCTATGGGAAGGTGAAGGCATTCGGCGGTTAGTGGTTCCTCTTTTACGGGTCTCCCTTACTCTTCCAAATTGCCAAGCACGTTGTACGACGTCTTCGGCACGTCAGCTGAACTCCGGCCAACATTGAACGACGTCTTCGGCATGTCTGTTGAACACCCGACCCACGTTGGATGACATATTGGTCAAAGTAAAAATCTCACCTCCTTATTACTTGTGCAGTTTATTCGGTTATTCGATTTATTCGAATATTCGATTATTCGTTCGTTCGAATAACCGAAAAATGGGGTTATTCGATTATTCGGAAATTCGAATAAGCGAAAAATGGGGTTATTCGATTATTCGGAAATTCGAATAAGCGAAAAATGGGGTTATTCGATTATTCGGAAATTCGAATAACTAAAAAATTGGGGTTATTCGATTATTCGTTCATTCGAATTTTCGAAAAATGGGATTATTCGATTATTCGGAAATTCGAATATCCGAAAAAATGAGGTTATTCGATTATTCGTTCATTCGAAAATTTTTGGAAAAGCACAAGTATAGTGCACATGAGATAATAGGAACCTTCTGCCAAGTGCACTATGCGGCTGAGCTCGAGGATTTATACTCCAAATGTCGGACGACGCGACGTTTATGAAATCTACCCGTATCGATTGAGTGCACTGGCGATCGATATTGATAGATTTCTTAACGCCGCGCTGTTTTGCGAACAGAGGAAATTCTGCGCTTTCAGAAACTTTAAACAATGCCTGAAAAGGGAACATTCGTAGCCATGCAAAATCGACCAGAAATTAAGGTAGCAAAATCGGCCCTTTTATATGCAACGACCTGATGTAATAGAAGAGAAGTAACGTATACACCTCAATTACACCTTACACGGCAAGCAACCCTTCACAATCAAGAGAGTGCTAGTCGTAAATGTGGCCTTCATGGGGAGGAGGAACGCTCCAGACAATCACAGTGAATCACGGCACTTGGAACACGAGGCAGCCATTCAGATCACGATTTAAGCCTACCCTTTGACTGCTACACCTATTCTATCCGAATTTACCGGTATGGCGCGTCTCTTCCACTGTGTAGGCCAAATTATCAACAAATAATTACATACTTAGGATGCCTAATTCTTTAGAATACGCGCGTTCGAGTAGGGCACATCAGCGACCTGTACCGACTGCTCAATGGAACAACACTTTCACTTTCACTTGTCGTTTGAGCGACAAACCTGCAGCTCAAACGTGTTTGTAACAGTGCCCGCGAACAGTCCCATGAAGTCATAAGGCAGAGGACCAAGAACAACTACCCGCCACTGAAGGTATATACGTATATAACATCTTTGAAACCGCAATTTTTAATTGTTGTTTTTAATCAACAAAAAAACATTGGATTTTGTCGCTACACGTACGACCACCTATAGCTCCATCATCTTTATAAGCAGTGCACACAGGCTGTATGTGTTTGGAAAGAAGTGGTTCTGCTCTAGCAAATTATAGTGTTAGAATGTAGGTAATTACCTTTTTTGGTATTTTGCAGTGTACAAAATAAGCACTAGGTTAGTGCTCACAAAGGTTCTCACATTGTGGAAGTCTAACTTTAAATAATGATAGCTTTGCTCACTGCTACCTATTTATTTAAAGCAAAATCTACTATATTTGACATATCATTACGGTAAAATACGCTAGCAACCGTTTTCTAGTTGCTAGAAAATCGAGAGTAAGAGTTCAGGAACTGTAAGAATAGAAACCTTTTTACATCCTGCTGTTCACCGTGAGATTTCTCCTCTGAAAGTTTTTGAAAAAAAAAGAAATACTGTGAGAGCAAGCGACGTGGTTGTAGATTAAGCATAATATAGTAAGTTATACCTTTAAAATCTAAGCGCCATTGCTTTTGCACGGATAGATTTGACAACGTACGTGCAATTTAGCTCGAGCGGGTAGGAACCCTCTATTTACCAGAGCGAGACACATCTCTGACGGGTTTCATAGCTTGTTTTTAGTTTTCTATTCAATTATTAGGCTGACCGGAGAGTACGGAAAGTCCTGGGCTCACCCAAACACTCCTTAATGTATCACTTAACAGAATTGTCGGGCATAGCGGTGTTACGCTCGCGAGTTGGGCGATCACAGATCCTAACGAAGTGAATAAGCCTAGATACGTGCTCTCCATCCACTGACAAGTTTTTGCAGCTTAGTCTACTAGAGGATTAAGTTTAGATTCCTGTTAGCCGAGTTTCTCCCAAGACCTCTTCTTTCTCAAACTTTTTTTAATATAAAGGCAACGATTAAACAATAAATAAAAATTCTGACCACCCAGCGGAATGAAACCCATTCATGCATTCTCACGTCGAACTGGACACAACTGAAGCCAAATTGAACATCTTTTAAATCAAATTGGGCCCTTTTCGCGTCAAATCGGACACTGTTCTAAGATAACTCTAAGTCTTTTGAAATCAAAGCGAACTCTTCCAAGTCAAAATGAGCTTTTTCTACATCAAAATAGAGACTCTCCAAAAAGGTTAGAACAACTTTTTCTTTAGGCAGAATTGATTAAAACTTTCTTTAAAGTTTAAATTCATTTAATAAATGATTTGAGGAAAAGTAAGGGGTTTAAAACATGTTCTAAAGAGCAGAAATACAACCATATTTAGTGACAAAAGGAGAGGTTGGTCTTAGATGATGCGATTTTTTTCAGTTTTCTTCTTCTTCTTCTTCTTCTTCTGCGTCTGTCCCGCTCCGTAGGTCCGCTTTTCCGGTGCCATGATGCCACCTTTCCCGATCCAGCGCTAGATCAGGGTGGATATCAGCTCCTTTCCAGCCCGTATGTAACGTATCAGACCAGCGCTGAATCGGGCCACCTCTAGACCGCCTTCCAATTACCTCGAAGTTGAGGCCTATCTTAAGGAGGCTGTCTTTCTTTCCACGCAGAGCGTGGTCGTACCATCGCAAGCGAGCTTCGCGCATGGTCATCGCACAGATTGAGGCAAGTTATGCTCCCATAAAATAAAACAAACACAACAGCAGTTCTCACAGATCTGTTCTCGAAGGGGCTACATACATGCTAAACCATGACCAAGTCAAATTGAGCACTGTGTGATCCTTTTGGGATCAAATTTAATAACTTCCAAATCGAAACGAACCCCTATCACATTAAAATATGAGACTCTGAGACGGCTAGAACAATTTTTTATCCAAGGAAAATTTATTATGATTTTCTGCGAAATTTTTTAATTTACCTGCGACAAGCAAATGAACACACAGTTTGAAGTTTGATAAAATTCTAAATTTCTAGAGAAAATAATAACAAGGGTACCAATTATTTAGTGCATTAAAAGTGGAGACCACGCTACAAATGCAATCGACCATCGCTGCGATTTTTAGTTGATTGACAGTGTAGGGCAGCGTATGTGCGCTTTTATAAATGTGCTTGTCGTACCGTTTACATCTGTTGTACTCTATGCATACAGAATCTTCGCTATTAAGTTTTGCATATCAATCCAACTAGGATTGTAGCAAGCTAAACGTGTGCATAGATCAATTTCTTCAAGCAAAAAATAGCTACTTTTCTGTGCTGTGGAATTAGATTTAAACATGACTTTTCCTTAATAAATGCAATTTTTATCATCAAACAGCGCGTTCGCTTATTAGGGTAGGCAGATTTAAAAATTTTCAGAAAGCAATACTAAAATTTTTTAAACCAAAAGTTTTCAAACTTTTCAAAAGTGTCTAGTGTAACTTGAAGAAGCCAGTTCTAATTTGGAAGATGTCCAGATTAATTTTAGAACAAGTTCGCCAACCTTAAAAAGATGGGATTTGGTTGTCCTGGGCGGAAATCCTAACGAAAAACCTTGAATCGGAATGCATGTAACGGTCGGCGCCTACTTCCACTTTGCTACCACTCGCCATTGACATCTTTTTGAATTATTACTTTCGTCATGTAAAAGAATATAAAAATACGCTCCACTCCAACGAGTCGTCCTTGTAAGTCATTTTCTATGCTAGAGGTACGCTTCGTGATGCAACATTAGTACTTGTAAAAATACCTGAGGTTAATAAGAGAAAATCGAGTTTTTCAACGGCATTAATTTCTAGGTTCAACATATGACTTAAGGTGAAAAACTTACCAACAAAAAGCGCGCCAATGGTGGGCGAGTTAATGAGGTCGATCTTCATCCGCCGGCCGTAGTCTGATTTAGCCATAGACTGGAGTCGGATCACGTTGATCAGCTTTCTTTCCAGCTGCTCCGGACGAAACCCTCTGCTGCGACGAAGGAAACCCTCGTCGTGATACGGAGATGCAGGTCCATAAACCAGGCGACGTTGCCTGCCGTCCATGAAGGCGAATCCACGATTTCGGAAGGATTCCATCTGAAATTGGCTTCTTGAACGTCAGAATAATGAGAAGCAAACACAGTTTAAAGGAGAGTCAAACGCTTAAATGCGCAAAAGAGGCGCAAACGCCCTCAAGCAAACACAATTAGCCAGTGATAGTGTAGTCATCTCAGCTAGAGCTGTTTCCCATAAATTTCTTAAGGAGTACGCTGTAGCTGTTACTTTTTGTCGGCCAAGGTCTTTGAACTCATTTTCTGTTACTTTTGAATGGCTTACCTGGTCACTTGAATAGGTTTTCTCCATGGCCTGCACAACATCAATCTTCCGTTTTTCTCGCTTTCCAAGAGTCTTCTCCACATCTTCCTTTGTCATTTGAAAGGTATCGTTTTTCAAGCGATCCTGAACCACCCACTTTGAGTTAGAGCAAAGGGCCCTCTTTGCCCTCTTTGGAATGTACTCAAAGTCCTAAACTGGAATAGAATAGAGAAAGTGAAAAGTGAAATATCCTATAACATAAATAAAAGAAACGATATGACTCGCCTCGTCGCCTTGCTTCACACTAATCTCATCTCTTTATCGTAGAATGCCTACTCGGTGACTTTTTAGTGAAGCGGGGTAAAATTATAGGGTGACATTATTTATGTATTTATTTTTGATTTATCTGTTTATCAAGTGCAAGACACGCCTAAAGGATTCGCGCGACTTTGCAACATCATGGACCTACGGAAAGTAGATTTTGTAAAACCCAAAATTCGCGAACACCTAAGATCTGCTGCGTACTTTACAGGGTGCTAAAAAGTATTGACGCACCTACTTTTTGTTTAAGCTCCAACTTTCCCTTTCTACTTTTCAAAGTTTTTGTGTGTTTTTTGTTGCCTATATTGCGTCCAAAAATATTTTTGTAAAAACTGAAGAATCATGATACCGTCATGGTTACGGTGACCCTTTCCTGGCTGTTACCAAAGGAAATGAATACTTCATTAACAAGAGAATTAGACGGTGTTCGAAACGGTTGGTGAGAAAAGAGGTCAGCAACCCAAACGTCAGCCACGGCTCTGTCATAACAGATGATGATTACAAGAGGTTCAAGCACGTTAACGTTCAAATCCAAAAATTGTCAATCTCTGTCCCGTAACGGCAAACAGATAACGCTTGCAGATGTCAATAGCTTCTCAGACGAGCACAGCTTAAACATGAATCCGATGGATTACTCTTTTTAGTCGATTTTGGAGAATGAGGCCTGGGCTACTTTCAACAGAAGTGACCAGTCGCAGAAGGCTACCCTGTTCAAAGCACGGAACGAAATGCAAGCAAGTGCTTGCGGCGCGTGCTCATGAATTTTTCCGTCGTTTTCGCTCCTGTATTCTCAGTAAAGGAGCCAATGTCGACTACGAGTTATTCTATCGTGTTTGTAAGATCATTTTCCATATTTCTCAAGTGAATATTTTAAAAGTTAATGCGCATTACTATTTCCACAAGCGCCATTTACTGCGTCAATACTTTTTACGCACCCTGTATTGGTATCAAGCCGTTCACCACCTCCGTGCGTTCATCACAGACATTCTCTCCGAATCGTCCAGTAACGCGAGTGGTTTGTGCTGCGCAGTACTTTTGCCCTCATGGGGCTCCTCCGCGACCGTTCTCATGTCTAACAGATGCGTTTCCGGATATCGTTGACATGTCTTCCGAATCTGGACGCCAGGTTCCCTCTCATTCGTTTATTCTTACTGGATATAATTGCTGGTCCACCTTTACCGGCCTTCCCCTTTCCCTTCCCCCATTTTCCTAGTCCTAACTCTTTGCCCACTTCTTTGTTTCCACTATTGACCCACTTATTGTCCTCTTCTAGCATCTGCGCGCGTTTCTGAGCGTCCTGGTCCCTCCTCCAGGTTGTACCTTAACTTCCCGGTAACTCTTCTGGTCCACCCTAGAGGTCCTCCTTACTTCCCTTCTCCATCATCCCTTTAGTGATCTTCCAATGCTCACGGCAGACGTCAATGACAAGTATTCGGAATCAGGACGCTCAGAAACGCGCGCGATTCCCGCTGCGTCAAGCAGGAGGAGGCTGCGCTTCCTCAGCTGCAGCATCCCATGTTGAAAGGCACATTTTGTTCGCATGGGTTCGATGAGGGGTATCTTACGCAGGTTTGATCACTCAAACGTCATCTAAGGCTAAATCAATTATTTAGTTGTGGATAATTTCCAAGTTGTCTATATAGGAATAAAATATTTGTTAAAAAATAATAGGTTGGTATACAAGGCCGGGAAACAAAATTATTCATTAAAAATATATCGCATGGTTAAGAAGTGGTCCAGAAAAATTCACTTATAACCGCCCAAGCATGTAAGGTTACAGCTACATCCTCATATCGCCTTACCAGTGCCATTCGCATTCCATTGGTCGCTCCACTTAGTTCCAAGAGAAGCTCCAGCAAAGCGCTCCTGTCTGGACTCTCGCGTCTGGAGTCGGCAGAAATAGGAATGTCGGGTGACAGTAACGAGATCTGCAAAGGAGCGATCGATAGAAACTCCTATTACCTGAGGGTTTAAGCATAGAATTGGCTAAAAGAGTGAAGCACGTTCTATATGTATTTTTAATGAAGAAACCGTAATAGTCCAAGCGCTGAAAAATGAAGACACTTGCTGGAGCAGCGTCGACATGCTGTGCAGAATAAGGTTTTGCAAGTGCTGTGCTGTGTAGTTGACCTCACCTCATCTGTGTCCTTTTTCGCGGTTCCGATTCTTGGCGACAAAATTCGAATGCTTCTATTGCCAACCTCGTTGCCTGCCGCCGACGCAACAAGTTTGACACCTTAAAATGTTGCAATTCTTCGCACGAGCTCTACGTCAGAAGGTTGCCTGCGATTTACAAAGACAAAGAATAAAGGAGGGCGTTGTTCAATCTCTGTGGATTCGCCATGAAATTCATTTGTACGGCTCGCCGAGGAGGTAATTTGAATGCGCATTTAGCCAATACACATGCGATGGCCATTAAATAGACATGTCAGTGTTTCATCCTTCCCGTAATGGTCTGGTGCCAATTTAGTGACACTGGATGAATGAAGTCTTGACTGGTCTAGGCGGAAAGTCCGAACCAATAACATGTAATCGGGTGCACGCGAGAAGCCAGCGCTCCCTCCGACTGCGCTACCACGCTACCGCATTCAATAAATGATCAAATATCCATCCTAAGCAAAACCTACTGAACTAAAATTCCTTATGCCTTCAACAAATGTTCGTTTTCTTTAATAGGCATTTGTTTTGGATTTAAAATTCTGAAATACATCTTTTAAAGATATCTAATGTTCTTTTTTGAAAGCACTGAACGCGTGGGGTGCAGCTGGAAAGGCGCCGATTGCTGCGTGTGCCCGATTCCAGATTCCTGACTTGGTCTTACCACGAAATCCAACCAAGCCTACCATTTTCCCGGTTCGGTAAATTGGTAGCAGATCTATCTATTTGGTAGCAGATCTATTGGTAGCAATGGGTAGGATAGAGCACTCTCCTGTTTACTGACTGTCAACCGCATGTCATTGCATGCATATGTCAAATTCGCACTCTACTTGACTCATCGACAAGCTGTAGAATTGGGGTGTGTGACGCATCCTAAAAGGGATTATTGACGCAGTCAGTTGTCCTTAGTTCATGGATGTCTTTATGTTTTTATCTTGCATCTGTGCATGATTTTTGCATACGTTCTTTTGGGAGTCATAGACAATGAATTTTAATCCCTCTTTTTACGTGATTTGGTTGAATTTTCGGAATACCCTTCATTTCACTGAAAGAGAAATATGAAATAAGGCATTCGGCACCTTGTTTGAGGAACGCGTCCAGCTGACGTAGTTCCGCATTGTTGTTCTTTGCTGAACCATCAAGCGAGTCTTTCGGGCCATTTTCAAGCACTGATTGTGGGATACGATGTCCGCTGAAAAGAGGCGATGGAGACCGTCTCACTTGTTGTAGATAGATGTTCAGCTGCGATCAAAACTTTTGTGCCTCATTAGAACCAATGGTGGGGCTCAAAATCCGCCATTGTTTCAGTGAGGCCTTCAGTTTAACTGGTTTCATGCCAATATCAGTGACTGGCTGACGCCATTGTCACGGATGAGTGCTGATGGGCCAGGAGGATATCGTCTATGTTACCATTGTCGGGGGTTTAAGGCGTAGCATCGCTTCCCGGAAAGCATAAGGTGCGGGTTCGAGTTCGCCTGGCGCAAGTTTCGATCAAAACTAATCATCCATCGAACAGCATATAACCTCTACACCAGCCGCGTTGGGCCTCAACAAAAATATGAAACGCTGTCCTTTTACTGAAGATACTAGCCATTGTTTTCTTAGTATCCGTGTGGTGAGATGAGCAATAGCAGTCGACAAGTGTTTATGTTCCGCTTACGCAACAGCGCTTTCCACGAAAGAGAGCTGGCAAAGCATTCGAAGCACTACATATGCTCAGCATTCTTCACTTTTCAGACAGCTCTATTGGCAGACTATTAGTTTCTGTGTGACATGTAGGAGGATTACTCAGAATAATGGCAAGTTGACAACGATTGCTCAGAATGAAGACAGCTGCAACTACACTATACATAATTCCGATAGACAATGCAATGTGTTGAACGAGTGCGCGGCGTAATCTCAACAACATGCAGGTCCTTCCTGTCTTCGATCCAATCAGCCCATTCGTTTCTCGCTCTTATAAGTAAAAGCGCTCGAGAACAAAGCAGAGTATTGCTGACCTGGTGAACATGTCGGTGAGCTGTCGTTGCTTCTCACTTCGCCCGCGATGCTGTGCCAATTCTTCTACCAAAGATCTCCATCTAAACACTATTTCAAGGAATTGAGTCTTGACGACTTCATGTGAAGAACATACCCTCTCAACGGAGAGGAGTCGCTTCCTCTCATCAACGCGGCCGTTTTCCTTAGATGCCGAGAAAGCGTTCCAACTATGGAGCATTGTTCGCCGGCAACAGATCATAGGACTCCTTCGATACTATGGATCGAGGAACTCTAAAGAGGCTGTTAACACTCTAGAGTTCGACAGCCATTCATAATCTCCTTTTAGTGCGGTGTAGCAATTAGCCATTGTTTTCAACACTCACCTCCTTTTAGAGAAGGCCTGCTTGGAAGTCGAAATCTTCACAGATTTCTGTGGAATTCTTCGTGAGACAAGAATTTCTAAAAGTACATAGGTTGCTATTCTCTTTAAGATAACACCGCGGTGCTTGCGGAAACATAATAATTTAAAGAAAGGCAAGATCACGAAATCAATGAAAATTTTCATCTATCCCGCTTCTGTTTCAAATTTTGAACTAATGTGATGGAGCTCAAACCCTCAGTGGCAGGATAATTCTGAGCGCCATGTTCGCGTTGCTATTAAAAGAGAGGGGGCAATACGCAATAACCAATGATATCATACCCCCAGAGACGCTGTTGCATGGGCCAGTCGTCGAAAATTAGGTGGGCCGGCCACGTAATGCGATTCGCAGACACCCGCTGGACGAGAGCCATCACCGACTGGATTCCGCGGGATGTCAAGAGAACACCAGGACGCCCACCAACGCGTTGGTCTCACTTCTTCGTGAAACCCTGAACGACCGATATGACGCTCTTCGTGTCCCTCGAGCGAGGAGGATCCATTGGACCACTTTGGCACACGACAGGGGCGAATGGAGACGCTGCTGGCGCCCGCTCGAGCAAGTCGATGATCAACGGGACGACAGGTGATACAGGTGATAACGGTGATCATAGCCCCAATGCAAACTCTGCATGTTCCGAATTCCTCCTGAGGTGAAGGTTTGGCTGAAAATTTTATGACCGTACAAAATTCCGCAAAGAAATAACCTTCGTCGGCACGAAGGGAGGAGTTTAGCACATAGATGCAATATCCCTGTGGTTGTCCATTCGTCCCTGTCGCGTGCCAGAGTGCTCCAATGGACCCTCCTCGCTGGAGGGAAAGGAAGAGCTTTCACGAAGATGTCCGACCAAGGCGTTGGTGGGCGGCCTGGTGTTTTCTTGGCGATCCAGTCGGTGAGTGACGCGGAAATCCAGTCGGTGACGTTCATCATCAACGGTTGTCTGCGAAGCGCATTACGTGCCTGCCCACCTAAGCGCGGCCCTGGAGGTGGAAAGGAAGGGTCATGGTTGTGAAAGTTTCCGCACGGACTCGAACCTAGACTAAATCTGACCATACGAAGGGCGCTTTTGTAGGGAATGGTCCTCTTTCTGATCCTCCTCTTATGCTTGATGGGACTAACAACACCGAAAGCTCCTGCTTCATACGTGAAGCAAGGTCGGAAGTCAACAAGGCAGGAGGAAACGAGTCTATCAAGGGTGTCCAAGAAGTCGTGAAGACGACGAAGGACCTCCAATTCCGTGTCACCTATTCGACTTCATTGTTTATACTGCGCCAACATGCGCCTCAGAGACCTGGGCTACACGAAAGCAGGATGAAGACGCGATCAGCGTCGCGCAGACTGGAATCTGCTCTGATCTTTGACGATGCTCGGAGTGACGCGTTCACGCAAGTGAGAAAAGGCCTCGGAGTTGCGAGCTTCCTCGACGTTTGAAGATCAGGACGCTGTCGCATGGGTCAAGTCGTCAAAAATTAGGTGGGCCTGCCACCTATTGCGCTTCGCATACATTCGCTGGACGAGAGCCGTCACCGACTGGATTCCGGCGGGATGCCAAGATGTGCCCAGGACACAAATGTCCACCAACGCGTAGGTCGGATTTCTTCGTGAAAACCGTCAACGAACGATATGGCGACCTTCGTGTCCCTCAAGCGAGGGGGATCCGTTGAAACATTCTGGCACGCGGCAAGGAGGAATGGAGACGCTGCTGGTGCTCCTTCGATCAGCTCGATGATTAGAGGGACGATAGGTGATGCACATGGTACAGGCTTCTTTAACTAACAACCAGCCCTTCAATTTTGGCGTGTTCTCGAACAAATGGGGGGAAGGCTCAATCCTTTTAGGGTAGATCTGGGGACGAACCGCAGCCAGGGCGACTACTTTCTTTCTTCCATTATATGGTGGGATATGCCGTACTTTCCTTGAAACTGCTAGAACCCACTTTCACCGTGTACAGACACAATGCTTTCTTGCACTTGCCTGAAGGTCTTTCAGGGAAATGGCAAAAATACTGGTAACTTGGTCGAGCACCTTACATGCATGCACATAAATGTTCATCCTTTTCATTCTGAGCAAAAAAAAAAAAACGCTAGGGAGGGACGATAAAAGTCGGGTAAATTAGTATTAATGATTTTTCACAATTTTTTCCCTTCCGAAAGGATTATGCCACAGATACCACTTTACTCAAACGAAGTTTAATGAAAGGCGAGCAGTAGCTGCTTCTGAAGAATCTTGAGAAGCAATGCCCTTGCTCCAGCCTCCAAAATAGCATCGCATGCAACTTCTAGGTGGTATCATTCAGCGCAACGGTTTGATACTTTCCGTGACGTTATCAGCAGGAATGAGACGAAATGCAGGTTAATCCTATTGGAGAATTGTGGCATGCGAAGGAAAACAAGATTTGGTCTGTCGGATCACTCAGAAGGATCGAACACCACTTCATGAAACTTGTACATACTGAGGCATGTTACCGTGGCGTTTAATTGCAAATAAATTGAAAAAATAAGGTCATCACAGGGCAAAGTGGTTATATGTAGAAGAGGAGGAGAAGTAAGCATTGAACAAGAAGATGAAAAGACTGGTCGATTATTTCCAGAGAGTTTGTTTTGCATCAGAGAGCAGCAGAGGGTTAAGCGTCTTGATGCATTGAGCTACTTTGTTTTGATGCTTCGATGAATAGACATTGGGTAGTAAAGGGTTTTCCCGTGATATTCTACGAAAAAGCTGGTGAGAGAGAAGAAAGGAAATATTTGTGCTCGATTTCACAGGAACTCCTTGGACGAACCTATTCTTCGCAGTATTTTATGCCTCGTTCTCTTCTTCATTCTGCGTTCTCTGTCCAGCAGCGCGACGAAGCACACTGCCTCGTCCGAGAAGTCTTTCGTGATGGCAAAGCATCTCTCGATTTTGACTCGCACAGGCTCGGGCAACGAGCGCATTCTGGAAAAGCACGCTGTTCTACAAAAGCTGATTTTAGAACCGCATATGGGGCTAATTAATGAACGGAGTGGATTGCTTGACTTAATCATCATATATGACGTTACCTTCCTGGAGAAGATTCAGAACAGTTATACTAGGAAAATTCTACTTCGATTAGGAAGTTTTCTGTACTCTAGAGAGCCACGAGGGGAACATTAGAAACAGATATTTCAATCTGCACACATTAGAATCCCGTAGGAAAACTTAGAGATGTTTGCGCTATCTTCAAAATGCTGTCAGGAATCATGGACGTCGACGCCTCTCAGTTCTACTCTCTCCTACCTTCTAGAACTAGAGGTGGTTCGGAAAAGATCTCCTTTCGAAGCCCTAGAACTAAACAAAGGTTAGGGGTTTTCACTTGCAGAGCAGGATCGACATATTGTCTCTAAAACACAATTTTTGTGTTGTCAGGCAGGTTTCCAGCTCTTTCAAACGTATGGCTGAGAAGAAGCTGCTTCTCTTCTAAAGTTTTGAGAACCATGATGTCTCTTTTAGTGCCGTGTTTTTTGTTCATTGTTTTTTTTTTTCTAACGTGTGTCTTATACCACGTAATAAATTATTATTATTATTATTATTATATCGTATGTAGCGTCAAGCTAAAAAGGACTACAGAATCAACTAGCCGACTCACTTCTCCTGAGCCATGCTGCGTAGAACAGCGCTGAAGGCTTCGTTGTCATGTTGCATAGAACTCCTTGACCGAACTCCTGCGACACTGGCAGAATCAGCTTGTTGTCGTCGAAATTCTTCCTGAGATGCTCAGGGACGTCGTTCTCGTGGATGCCATAGCAGACGACGGCAAAGATGGCCACTGAAACGAGAGAAGTTCGTCAAAAGGGCACACACGCATGAAAAATGACACACCTTGGCCTAATAGACGCATGATTAATGGCGCGTATCGCAGTAGTGCGAAGTCATCGGGCAGCGGGCTGACGATGTATCAGTCGCGTACCGAATTCGGAGATTAATTCGCTCCAGTGGAGAGGTTGGCCCCAACCCGACCACGCACTAACCATATCCTTTTTACCGTTTCTCTCGCAGTCTCGATTCGACAGTACACAACTTTTCGACAAACAACCGCATGGTGGTCGGAAGAGGTCTTTTCGGGAAGAGATGGCCATCAGCATGGATTCAGCCTTAACAAATGAGAGAGTAATCGAAAAAGGATTGTTGAAATTGACGACATTCTGAAACCAAAACATTACATATTTATTCTTATTGAAAATAGTATGGGGAGCAACTATGGGGCTAACAATGATTGCTCCATTTGAAGGTTTTGGCACTACTCCCAACAAAAACTACATAATGAAAGTAAATAGTTCCTATGGAAATCGGAACTGTTAGGTAGGACAAAGGTTCTGCCGCTTTAGTGCTTTGAATATTCCCACACTGTTGAAAATTTTCCGACTCGATAAGATGGTTTTGGAAAAAACGAGTATTTTTAAGCGCTTAAGAACTTATAAGAATTCTCCTAGAAATGAGCCACTTTTCGTGATTGTCGAGTGAGGTCGAGCTTCGAGTCTTTAAAGTAGCCTTGAATCTCGGAAAAACACTGGGCCAGAATTAAATCGAAATTAATGGCTTCTTTTGGAAAGGAATATTCTATAAGCTAAGCAATAAGATATTGATATAAGATAGATGGAACAAGAGATAGAGATAGTCAAACATAAAATTGTTGCCTCCAGCAAACGATCGTTCAGAAAAAAATCTATAAGAAATGATCTGTTCGAATTATTTAACCACAATTTATCGCATGGTTATTGTATCAAAAGTCATCCTGATAATCCGCCTACTTCCACGAGAAAGATAAAGAGGTTTATTTGGATAAAGAAGTTTACTACAATTGAAATTTATAGAAAGCAACTTTGGACGTAGATATTGCTCGCTTAGGCAAAAAACTGTCGTGTCCATGACTTCCTGGCAAAACCTGAAAAAATGGAAGCCTCTCATTGACTCCAAATCTGCCGGCGGAAAATCTTTATTTTCTACACGAATACAAACAACATTAAATTTTTTTACGTAACTTCCGGGAGCAAAGGTGAGACTCCACGCTGTCGTAGACCTACTGGAAAAAACAACTTATTAAGAATTACAAACATTGCCTAAAAACCTGAAAAATAAGAGAGGATCCTCTGCCAAAACCGAAAGAGTACGACCTTCACCCCTCCCAAACGGCGTCACAGTACGACCACCCCCCCCCCCCCTCCTTCTTCGATTCCCGAACCTCAAGCTTGAGCCTGACTTGATCTCTACTCCTATGATCAGAATTCAGCAATTTTAGTGGTGCCGCAACGTTCAGTTTCTGCTTCTAGTGAGAGAACAACAGGATTTTCTAAATGAAATGTGTTATTTATTTATATATCTTTGTGCGGTTTAAAAAGCAATGTAAG
>CANDYH010000672.1:0-30775 GCA_947396885.1 Heligmosomoides polygyrus polygyrus | reverse complement strand
GACATCCAGTTAAAGAAACTTCACATAACTATCTCGTCCTACGCATGCTATGAACCATTACTGTTGTTGCTGCTCGGTAGCATCACAAGATCCAAGGTAGTTGAACGTGGAATTATCTGGGATGCATAAAATACTAACTTTTGGGTAGTAGCTGCAAGCAATTGTGTACGGCAAACACACACTCAAAGAGTTATGGCATCCAGACCTTCTGGATCTGAGGAAGAATATCCGATCTATCTGTTGCGATCGGCGGCCCCGCAGGCAGAGGCAAGCCCTGCACACGAAGCCCCCTCTCGCCCCACGGAACACCCGAGGATCGCCAAGGGGACACCCGAACCCGTGGGGGGGACGAGGCCTTAAGTTCCTAGCCCTGGCCCTACGTATTGATCGTATTGACACGTGGTGGTGATGACTCCAGCGAGGACTCCCGTTCCTCATCGTCCTCTGGCTCGTCCCTCCAGCCATCTCCTCCTTGCGAACAAGGGAGGAACCCGGGACCCCTGGAGGGCAAGGCACAACCCCGACGACAAGACGATATGCCGAGAAGACTGGCCAAGAAGACGGACAACGGGACGTATTGACAGCGACTCACCCTCCTCCTCCGTCCTCACAGAACACCGGGTAGTTGTAGCAGTTTATCGCGGCTACGAATAGAATACAGAAAGAATAGTGGAGGATGGGAATAGTAGGAGGTCCTCCGGGGTCGGCAGGCTGAATTAGTTTCCGAGGCCGCGAGGGTGAGCGCAGTGCTCACCAGACCTCGCGGCCTCTCTCCCGGTGCCGCTTCCGTCCTGCGTGCGTAGTGGGGAGCAGCGTCGAGGCCTCACGGCGGCCATCCGGGATGGGGGACGACGGACGAGGTCGGCAGACCTCGTCGCGGGAGCACAGGACGTCGAATGCGACGCGCGCCCGTCGAGAGGAGGCGGCGCGCGCCGATCGATGGTGAGTCACCTGTTTTCCCATGCTCCCAGGCCGATCGATGGCGCCTCATCGGCAAGCCGCCGTGAGAAACAGCGCGCCCGGGCCAGCCACGGACCAAGGAGCGATCGCGGTCGCGACACTATCTCTTCTGGAGCAGAGAAAGAATATCCGACCCAGCACCAAAACGGAGGTGTTTCCAGTGTTGCTGATAAGTTTCACAAAAAAAACTCACAAATTAAAACAAATCTACATGTCTCCAGTACCCCGTTGATAAGTTTGTTTAGTTGTTTATTGCTCCCCTAAAATTTTTATTGGGGAGGTTGCTTATTCTATGTAAAGATTTGGATTAATCCTATCTCTTTTGCTAGTATTCATTGCTGTAGTGCAGTATTTTTCGATAATTCACGACAGCATATGGCTAAAAAGATACCATTGCCGTCTGAAATCAAATCGAACATACTGTAATCGTGTAACCACGAATGACACGGTGGAAAGATCGGCGGTAAAAAATTCTTTTCAGGATGCGGCTCTCCACTTTTGACGATTGCTAGTAGCAGTTTGTATGCCTCCGTCAGCACATGACTTGAGATGTGTATGTGAATGCTGTGCTAAGTAGGCCTCATATAAGTATGGTACAGGCTTAGCGGGCCTTCTGGAAGGGTGGAAGTTTGATATCTTTAAAACTATGGAGACAGTTCCCAAGTCAGGAAATTTCAATTAGCCCTTCTAGATTTGAATACTTCTGTTGTTCCTGACGACCACTCTTATCATCGTAAAGGATCCTATACATAGTACACCCATCACCACCTCCAAAGCTAAGATCCAGCTAATTTGTTGTTCGTTATCCGGCCCAAAATCGCCGGATAACGAACAACAAAACGGATAGGCCAAAACCACCCGGAAACCGGATAGCGGATAACGGATAAAGGTTAATCCGCTCATCCCTGGCACCCACAAGAAATCGACAATTTGACGATGGCGATCGATTTTTGATATCATTAGGTATGGCGATATTCAACAATTGATGGCGATCGATACTTCAAAGACGAACGTCAGACTCGTGTTCAGCGAATTCGATTGACCCCAGGGCTGAAGTTTCCACCCGCTGTCGATCGCCATCAATCGTTGAATATCGCCATACGTGTGCCCCACTCCAGTGTGACAGACGGACGGGATGACTGAAACACACACTCACTACTCCTTTATATATAGTAGGATAGGATTCGTTCATTCGAACAAATTATTCGACTATTCGATCAATCGAAAATTTCATCGAATAAATTCGATCGTTCATTCGTTCGAAAATTTTTGACATCGAATAAATTCGATCGTTCACTCGTTCGAAAATTTTCGACGTCGATGTTGCATTTGATCGGAAATTTTTGACGTCGATTTTTTTCATTAATTCATTCGTTTTTCAAAATTTCGAAAAAGCACAACTATACTATACACTGCGTAGCAGCCCGCGTAACACTGTCGCCGACGTCGCCGGCAACAGCGCCGCCGAAGTACATAGACCATTGGCCCAGTGCACACTTTTCACCCCGCGCGCGGCGTTTAGCGTCGGTCCTGGGCGGATCGCTGTCGCGGCCCTTTGCAAAGCGATGGGCGATGCGACGAACGCTGAGAACTCCAAATCAATTCGCGTCGCTCCGAAAAACTCATCGCCGCGATTCTATCGCGGCAACGGGAGTACGCAGGAGGCCTTAAAGGAGTGGGTAGCCGTCGGTTGATGTGGCGGAAAGCGAGTGCCGATCGAGGGAGCGCACTATACCTTTGTCCTTCCCCTCGAATTTCGAATAGGCGAATGTCGAATTTTCGAATATTCGACTATTCGAAAAAAGTCTAATATTCGTTTTATTCGTTTATTCGAATATGCGAGAAAGTTCAATATTTGAATTAATCGTTTATTCGAATATTCGAAAGAGGCCAATATTCGAATACTTGTTTATTCGAAAATTCTTTACCAATCTCTTAACATGTTAGTGGCACTCCTCTTCAAAAACCAGGGAAGTGTGACCTTATGATAGAAACGTTATTTGAGTTTCGCGTGTCGGTCAAAGTGCGACGAATTGTGTGTATGCAATCTGACAAGGGAAAGGTCTGAAGCGTTTGTTCGAGCGGGGAGAGCGAGACATATAGGAAGAATCCTCACTCTCAATTAGTATACAAATTTGTTTATTTTTGCCAAGTCGTTAAACACAAGTAGTAAGGAGTCCTTGTATTAGGTTGTCCCATAAGTCCCCGCCGTTTTTTCAACGATTCATTGCGAACTTCGCTGTCGGACTCTTGCACAGCTCTATATAAAGAATCCGTGTCGGTCCTATTGCTATATAGCATTCGAAAGAGAATGATTTACTCTATAAGAAAATGTATTACATTTCTTTTTCTTCCTGAATTTTGTCAATTTTTAGGTCGTTGAAGTGAAAAGTGAAAAAGTGGCCATTTGCGCAGTTGCTTCTCTCGCTTAGGTTTGGAATTTTTCGCGCAGCTTTCCATAGCATTTGAAAGACAATGTTCTGTGCTAGAAGAATCCGTGTCGGTCCTATTGCTCATTCGTTCTTTATTGATTTTTAGATCGTCAAAGTGGGACGTCCGAAGAAGAAGATTTATTTTTGCCGACAGCTCCTGCTCTGTGCTAGGATTTTTTCCTTGGTGTTATATATCGTTCGGAAGAGAATGTCTTGCTCTATAAGCATTTGTGTCGAGTTTATTGGCTCATGCTGATTTCTGTCGAATACCAACAAAATGGCAAAACGGAAAAATCATCTTCACCAACAGCTCCTTCTCATTCTTCAGTCTGTTCGCTCATTTCTATATTACACTCGAAAGTGAATGTCTTGTTCTACCGGAATATATGATTTGTTCTTCGGTCACTAAATTTTTGCTAAGTTTCAGGTCATCAAAATGGAGCAGTGCCAGGTCGACAAGGATGAGCACTTTTGGAACCTTCTTCTCTTTGCTTTCAACAACCCTGGTTGACCGTACAAACACTATTTTTCATCAACAGCTACAATTCTACGCAAAAAATCGTTGAGTATGTCCGTTTGATGAATGATGGCGGACAAGCAGCAATCGTCACTCGCTGGTTCCTGATGTTCATTCATCACACGGACATTCTCTTTCGAATGACTTATAACACCAACTTTCAAGCAAAATATCCTAGCACAGAGCAGGAGCTGTCGGTAAAAATGAACCTCCTTTTTCGGAGTCCCATTTTGATGACCTAAAAATCAATTAAGAACAAATGAGCAAATAGGACCGACACGGATTCTTGTAGTACAGAACATTGTCTTCCAAAAGCTATGAAAAGCTGCGCAAAAAATCCAAACCTAAGCGAGAGAAGCAACTGCGCAAATGGCTACTTTTTCACTTTTCACTTTAATGACTTAAATTTGACAAAACTCAGAATGAAGAAAGAAATGCAACACAGGTTCTGATAGAGCGAATCATTCTCTTTCGAAAGCTTTAGAGCTATGCAAGAGATCGCCAGCGGAATCCGCAATGAATCGTTGAAAAAACGCCGGGTACGTATGGGACAACCTAATAGTTACAATGGAATTCGTGGGTCTTGTACGTCCGCGATGCTCCTTCCGGCAAGTGGCTCGAAGTGCAGTGGATAGTGGCGTTGCTTTATGGTTGAGAGGTCGAGGATTCGATTATCCTGCTCTGCTGCATTTTTGCATTTCTACTGATTGGTTGAGACTTGAGGGATCCTGACGTCTATACCATTTCAGAGTTTTTTTGCGCATTTTCCAGCTATATGCTGTGGAGAGTAACTTTCTTGCCACTTGTTTATTACTGAACGGTTTTTTAACCACAAGGCAATGAGAAAGCTACTCAACATGATGATGTATAAACGTTCAACACCAGTGATGCACAGGCACAAAGTGCATGAAACAGAAGCACTGGTCACAATACGGACAGCGTATAAAAGCTACAGGCTCCTCAGAGGTACACTAGCGACACCACCTTCAATGTCATTATAACAAACCCGTTCTCCTTCAGCTACCCGCAGCTAACCGCAGCTTCGACACTTACATTCGAAAAGTTGTACCTTTTTTGCAGGTCAAAAGGAAGGTCGCGCACAATGGCGTCGGAGTGAAATCGTTCCACTCGAAAACGCTATCATATGTCTACTGCATGCTTGCCTCTCCACGTTCATCAGTTCATCTAGCGGATCTCAATCTTCTTCCACCACTTCCAGCTGTTCGTCTCCGTCAACTTCAACTTAACGTGCTTCGAAATCCTTGAGTATGCTGGCCATCCGTTTGTCCAACTTCATTTCTTCGCTAGAAGGGTCATTGTTTAAATCAGGATCACACTTTAGCGTGAGCGGGTGAATCACCACTCGAGCGACATTGTTGGTGTTCGGCTTCAGAAGACCTTCAGCAGACCTCTGATTTCCAGGTGACAGGTGAATGATAGGTGATAAGGGAAGGTGGCGATGTCCGTTCCTCCACGTGGTGCCACTGGGAACTGCTCCCTCTGGGAGCTAAGCTAATCGCGGACATTCGATTGCAGGCGACAGGCCCTTGTGACAGGCCGGCCTACGAAGACCCATGTCACATGGTTGATGACGCTTAAGAAGTTTCGAGATAGTGCTATGGCGTCCGCGGGAGCCGACGCGCACTCGCAAACCCGGCGAGTGTGGATGGCCCCTGATGCGAGGACGGCAACTGAGCTAGTCCAAAAGTCCTGTAACGTAAGCAGGACCCGCATGGCTACGCTGAATGTGGGTACGTTGATGGGCCGCTCGTGTGAGCTGGTAGAAGCACTGGAGCGAAGAAGAGTTGACTTCTGTGCGGTGCAGGAGACGAGGTGGTCCTGCTGCAAGTCGAGGGACATTGGCCGTGACTTCAAGGCCGTTTTGTGCGGCAGTCCCAGGACCACCAGTGATGTTGGTATGATTGTCTCCGAACGTTTCCGTGACGCGATTGCAAGCGTAGAACGTTTCAATGACCGCTTGATGAAGATTGTTGTCGCCGTAGAACATCGACGATGTCATTTCTTTTCTGCATATGCTCCGCAGTCTGGCTGTTCCGAGCAAACCAAGGACGAGTTCTGGTCCCTGCCTGATGAGAAGACGGCGGGAGTGCCGTCAGAAGATATGATTGTTGTGGCAGGTGACCTTAATGGTTACATCGGGGCAACGAAAGACGGCTACAGTTGTCATGGTGGTTTTGGCTATGGGTCGCGCAACGCCGATGGTGAGCGTATACTTGAGTATGCAGATTCACATGACCTCACCATCGTGAACACCAAATTTAGAAAGCGTGCTCCCACCTCATCTCGTTTTTTAGCGGGAACGCCAAAACGCAGACCGACTATGTCCTTGTTAGGCGTCGAGACCAAAGCCTTGTCAGAGATGCGAAGACCGTGCCTTACGAGACGGTTGCCACGCAACACCGCCTACTGATCTGCTCGCTGAAGATCACACCCCCGAGGTGTAAACATGTGGAGCGATGCGGGTCGGCTAGAATCAAATGGTGGCAACTGAAAGAGAAGGAAGCGGCAGTTATTTCTCGCATTCGGTTGCCGACGGTGACAACTGTCGACGAAACCTGGAAGGATGCTACCGATGCGATAACTCGGGCTGCACGCTTCAAACTTGGCACAACGAAGCCTGGACGACGCTGGGTCGACAAGCAGGCATGGCTATGGACTGACGATGTCAAAGGAAAAGTCCGAGAAAAGAAAAGGCTTTATCACGTATTTATCAGTGATAAAACAGTTCACAATTGGCGGAATTACCGAGAAGCGAAAAAAGCGGCAAAGAAGGCAGTGGCTGCTGCTAAAGCCGCATACTACGCTGAAGTCAGCGAAAAACTGGAAACGCGCGATGGTGAGCGTTATCTTTACCGACTCGCCAAAGCTCGCTGTCGCCAAGCAGAAGACATCGAGAAGTTCTTTGGCATTAACGACGAGAATGGTCACCTTCTGATGGATCGTAAGAGGGCTGTGAAGCGATGGCACGACTACTTCGAGGAAATCTCGAATGTTGAATTTGAGCATCCTGCTATTCCTTTTGCATCTCCTGTATACGGTCCTGTTCAGAAGATCACAGTGAGCGAAACCGAAGCAGCTCTGAGGAAGATGAAGTCAGGCAAAGCCACTGGTCCCGATGACCTGCCAGCTGATCTGTGGAAGTCGAAGGGCTGGTGCCCTGCTGACTGGCTGACAGAGTTTTTCAATCCGGTTGTTGCTGAGAAGAAAGTGCCCGAGAGCTGGCAGCAAAGCACGACCATCCCGATTTGGAAGAAGAAGGGCATTCCTGCGGACTGCGCTAGTTACCGTCCAATTCGCCTTCTTTCGCACACCATGAAAATCTTTGAGCGAATTGTGGTCGACGTATCCGGGATGTCCTCCAGCTTTCCACGAATCAGTGTGGTTTCGTCTCTGACTGTGGCACCGTTGATGCCATTCACGCTGTACGTCTTCTGCTAGAGAAGCACCGCGAGAGACAGAAACCGGTGCATTTTGCCTTCCTGGACTTGGAGAAGGCCTTCGACCGCGTTCCGGGAGAAGTTATATGGTGCGCGTTGCGACAACATGATATCCCTGAAGAGCCTATTGAGTGAGTGCGCATTCTGTACTCTTGCCCAAGGAGTCGAGTGCGAGCGCCAGCAGGCACATCGATGGAATTTCCCATCTCTGTAGGGGTGCACCAGGGATCTGCGCTATCCCCACTGCTCTTCGTGGTCGTGATGGATGCGATCTCTCGAGATCTCCAGATGGCGGCACCTTGGCCGCTGCTCTATGCTGACGACGTCATACTTGCCTGCGAAGATAAAACCGAACTCGAGCGACAGGCACAGGCGTGGTGCGATCGCTTGGCATTGTTCGGTCTCAAGCTAAACGTAAAAAAACGGAGTACTTGACAACGGATGTGGTTGAGCACGGATCTATTAGGATCAATGATACTGAGCTCTCACGAGTTACATCTTTCAAGTATCCCGGATCAGCTATCACGTCCGATGGCAGCCTAAAGTTGGAGGTGAACGCACGTGTGAATGCAGTCTGGTCCAAATGGCGCTCACTGACTGGTGTGCTTTGCGACAGGACAATATCTGAGCACCTCAAATCGAAGGTTTATAGAACAGTCGTTCGCCCAGTAGCGACTTACGGTGCTAAGTGCTGGCCCGTGACGAAGGAAATTGAAAGCCGCTTCAGTGTTATGGAGACGAAAATGCTACGGTGGACGGCTGGAGCTACGCGTTCGCAACGACGCCATACGACAGAGGTTCGGTGTCGCCCCGATAGCCGAGAAGCTGCGCGAAGCTCGTCTTCGATGGTACGGCCGCGTCCTTCGCTCTAATGACGACACCGTCCGGAAGATAGCCCTGAACCTTGAAGTCCCTGGAAAGCGGCCTAGGGGACGCTCGAAGCAGCGTTGGCTAGATACGTTGCATTTGGACTTAAAGATGGCTGGTGTGCACCCTGATCAAGCATTTGATCGGGAGAATTGGCGTCACCACACCAGAAGAGCGGACCCCGCCACCAAGCGGGACAGACGCTAATGAAAATGATGATGATGATGATGATGATGATGAGATGAAGATAAGGAAAGGAGTGTATCGACCGTACTGTCTGGCCGTTTAGGTTACTTTGCGGGATCCATAGACCTTACTTCACATTTTAACCACCTTTGACGTCACATCCTGGTCTCTTTTAGAATTCCGAGCAGGATGGTTTTTCCCGAGATCATTGGTTCATGTAGGGAAACAAACTGTGAGGAGGCCGTTGCTTTTATACGCTGCCCGTATTGTGCCCAATGTTGCTCCATGTACTTTGTGCATGTGTGTCACTAGTGTTGAACATTTATACATGAATGAATGCCACAGCATGCAGTTGAAAAATTGCGCAAAAAAACCGTGAAAACAGTATACATAGACGTCAGAATCCATGAAATCCCAACCAATCAGTTGAAATGCAAAAATGCAGGAGTAGAATTGAACCCCCGATCTCCCTCGCGTGAAGCCACGTCTCTATCCAGTGCGCTCCATCCGCTTGCGGCAGAGTGATCGCGGGCGTACAAGACCCCCGAACTCGTGAGGCTCCGATTACACTGTAACTACAACGACCCCCTACTCCTTTGGTTTAACAAATTGGCAAAAAATAAACACATTTTTATACTAATTGAGGGGTGAGGATTCTTCCTATGACTCGCTCTTCCCGTTCCAACAAACCCTTCTGACCCTTCCCTTGTGAGTCGAGGCGAGGTAAGCGCGGACCTCTGCTTCCTCCCTGCTTGCTTTGAACGCCGTCGAGCGTCCTGCGCCCAGTCACGTGGATAACAAGAGAATGGGGTTATGGCAACAACGGAACGATTAAAGCCGCTAGGGACTGCGGTAGAGAGGTAGCGCTTTCTGGAGTCTAGGAAGCACTTGCTTTCTGCCAGTAAAGACGTTAAAGAAGAGAGGAAGAGCAATGGCTATGAAATACAAGACCCAGTCATACTCCGTTTCCTACAAAAGCGAGCCTCCCCATTTTCTCTGTAGCAATGTCCATGTCGTAGTGTCTTATCAGATTAGACTCCAACCATGGACTTCGGGTCCGTTGGCTTATAAGTGAAGCGTCAACGGAACCAGAACACAGAGTGAATGCCATTAATGAGCCTTCAATGTGCCTTTTCTGCACCAGATCGCCTTTGCGTTATTTCTTCGTCCGTGCTAACCATCCTTTTACCATCTTGAAGCTTCGGTATTACCTAAGAAAAGACAGTCAGCTATGGAGCAAGGTCTATAACAATCTAGTTCTGCCTACCCAGGGTGTTTCTCTCTTCTCGATGTACGAATTCTTAGGGAAACAAAGGGTGCTTCATTGCCATTACCATCATCCTTTCGTCTCGTGAAGGAAATGGATGGAGCAGCATTCGCGGCGCTTGAACAACGGCATCTGAGCCTGACACCGACTTTCACAGCCTCGGTTCGGACCTCAGCTCGCTTTCGCCTCGCCGTCGACCGCAGCCTCAGTAGCGCTTATCACTCACTGGACTCGCCGCTATCCACTTCATTAAAGGCTTCGCACACTTTTGCGGCGTTGCCGCAGCCCTATCCTTCAGCGTAGGGCAAGCACGCAGAGGCCGCCGGCAACGGCAGTCGGCGCCGTCCCGCACCTTCACAGTTTTGCGGCATTGCCGTACCGACGGCAATAATGTTTCAAATCATTGTTGCCGTCGGTGCGGCAATGTCGCAGGTAGAGACTGTCTGCACTCTAGTCGATCGCGCTGGGAAATTGAAATGAAAACACATGCGTCCTTTAAGTTATCTGATCGATAGGGCCAGTCAGCTGTTAATTTTCGACGATACGGACGACGTCTGTGATGGTATTTTGTTGTTCTTGTGCCGGCGTTAGCTATTGCGCTTGTTTACAACCCTTTTGATGGGTTTGGTGTGATAGGTTACTTATAGCGTAAGCTGTTGTTCCGTCAAGTGCCCAAAATCAAACCACAAGTATATCGCTCGAAGTTTTGCCGCGGGATTATTGTTCGGAGTGATATTATTTCTTTGTTCTCCCATTTCAGGAAATCAATGAGCCACATCACCTCAAGGATCTCCTATGCTACTACTCTGCTGAAAAGAATGGATGAAATGGAGAGTTCCAGCTGATTTCTTGATTCGGGCGCGCGTCGCCCATCGGAGCGCGGTTTCCTTCGGAGCGAGTAGGTCCCAATTGGTGTGCGCTGCGACGACGCCGTTCTGCGGCAACGACGGAGCGCGGTGCCGTCGCAGTGGGGAGGAGCGCTGCAACCTGAAGGTGGGGCGGAGCCTTTTGGTGACGCTGCAAAAGTGGGGCGTTGCCGCAGCCGGCAGCTGGCAAAAGGCAGCCGTTAAATCAGCTCTGATTTAGCGGGAGTATGTCGGCCACGGACAGAAGATCCATTGATCGAAATCGATCTACAACAATTGATAATTGCCGCTCCCTTTCGCAACTAACCAATTGGTAGAAGAGTAATGACATTCTGAAGCCTTCGTATATGCCGCTCTGTCGAACGCAGTTTACAGTGGGTAATAAAAATAAGTGAATGTCAATCATAGGGTGACCACAATAAATAGGGGTGTTCATTTGATTGATCGAATATTCGACTATTCGAAATAGGATCACTCGAAATTCGAAATTCTGAAAATCGAATATTATTCGATCATTCGAAATTCGAAAGGTTGAAAATCGAAGATTATTCGAAACTCGAAATTCGAAATTGTTTTCCCAAGGACAAAGGTATAGAGCGCACCCAGTAGGCGACAGTGGGGCGACGTCGGCGGTGCGGCGAGGTCGCCTTCTTCCTCTCATATTGGTTTCATCATTGTGTTTGCCTCATCGCCTGGGTCTAGAATCAAGATAGAAAGCGCTGGGGAACGACATTCCTGTATCACATTCATCAGGTCATGAGTAGCGAATCACAGGGCAGCAACGGCATTGTGGGGGAACACGTTCCTACCATCTGGCAGCCTCGTCGGGGTCGCCATCGTTCGTCGCCTCCAACGGGGAGTCGTCACCTGAGAAGTCAAGCCGTATTGATCGTTTGGGATATTCATAGTTGACATTTTTGATCTCATTTATCATGGTTTTTCTTGTTAACGATCCCATCGCTATTATGTTATATTTATTACTAAAGTTTAATTACCCAATTTTGAGGTATTTCGTAGAGCGGTCTTGGCTGTCTATGTTGGCATTCTTATCCGCGTGGCGTCACTTGTTGTGATTTGGGCGAGCAAGTTTCAGAAGAGATCGCTAGCCACGAAATCAACTGTGCGAGATGTGCATTTTGCTGCAGCCGCGTAAAGTCTCAGCAAAGAAGAAGAAGCGCAAGTAGTCCGAGCCAAGAACTAACTACTCGCGCCTGGTGCGATGGTGGTCTTTTGAATTGATTGCTCGGATCGTTAATGATTTTAAACGTTTCATCCGACTGACGACGAGAAGGCTGTTTGCTGTTGCCAGCTACAGAACACAGATCGTTGACATTTTCCTTCCCCGCGGCCAACCAAGGTTTTTTGAGCCCTGGTCGGTAAGGCTTGTCTGAGATGGACAAAACACTGAATTGACCTTCCATTGGCCACCAGGGTCATTGTACAGACTTCGGTAGATCCTAAAACGTGGACAGTGCTACACTGTACAAACTGTACACGCATTTCAATCCCCACCGCGATATATGCTCTTCTGAACTGGCTCGTCTCCCATCTGACAGATCGCCACATGTGAGTAAGAGTAAAAAAATAGTTTTTCGAGCCGTTACCCTTGTACGAGTGGTGTGCCTCAGGGTGGAGTACTATCACCTCCCCTCTTTATCATCTACTGTTTCGACCTACCCGACAAACTGGAAACTCACACCTCGATAAGGGTTCAGCTTTGTGCCGATGATATAAAAGTATATGGTATCTACGGAAGGGGGAATAAGAGTGAAATCCATAATGCCTTAATGGAGTCCATACACAGATTAATGGAGTGGACTAAATTCTGGAAACTCCCCGTTAATCTGTCAAACACATACGTTTTGCGCATAGGGTGGGATCAGTCGCCGCAGTATAAATACTCTGACATTGCTATCAAGAGATGCAGTGACGAGACCTAGGTGCTGAATACAAGAGTCCATTTGATTTCCGGTCACATATTAATAGCATCGTTCGTAAAGCCTTTAGTAGTATTTTTTTATCTTTTGAAACATGCACTCCAATGATGAAAGGATCTTTTTAAAACTATATCAGGCTTATGTGCTCCCCCAACTGGAGTACTGCTGTCAGGTTTGGAGCCCTCGTGGGAATAGAAAACTTCAAAGACAGATCAAAAAGGTTCTACAAACGTTCACCCGAATTCTAATGTATAGAACACATAACTTTATTGGTCATAGCCCTTTACCCAACTATGCGTCAGGATTGAGAATCTTTGGACTAAAAAGCCTTTTGTATAGGAGAGTGCAACATGATATAGTCCTTTTTTCGCATCTTACGCATGGAAGTAAAGATCAAAACCAGCAAGTATTGGGTGTTTATTCTGCTGACTATTCTTAAGGCTGAACTTTCGAAGGCTTAGTATACTCCAGATCTAATTATCATTACAGCTTGATAGTCATGATTATGTTCGCGTCTATTTTCAGCCTTTTCTAATTCAAGATGAATTGCTATATCTGTACTCTCAACTTGACAATGATTGTTTTCTCTGCCTTGAAGAAGTTGGGTTTCCTTCTCCATATGTTCTGCATTTCTTGGTGCCCTCTCTTCGCGTTTTTGTTTGTAGGGGCTGTGAGGAAACGGTGGTACTGTCGGTGAATGAACGCGATGTGAAGTATCAGGGTTGGGTTTGTTAACCACCTATTGGTTTTCATGTTTCACTACGTTTTCCCATCAGGCTCCTTGCCGTGATTCTAATACTATGGGGATCTGGAGCACTTTGAAATGGTTTATTTATTGCCAAATCTTCATGTGCCTCAGGATAACTATCATAATAATGATGCCAGTTCCTGACAGCTTGTTACATGCATCAGACAAAAGTGCTGTCTCTCATACACATACAACTAGCCTATGGATAATCATTTTCGTAGGCACTATATAGCACTTACTATGCAGTAGTTTTTACTTTTTTGAGGTGCATAATGACACCATAGTATACCATGGGCAAGCTTGTCTGATTATCTGCAGCGATCATGTTACTTGTGGGTTGGTTGTCCTACCCTTCTCTGGTTATTTTCTCCTTCACAAATGTGCAGGTTCATAGATGGTGGGCCTTTCCCCAATGTTCTCAATAGTTTTTTTAGTGCTTTCGCTGTTTGTAAGTTGAGTTCTGAGTTTTTTCCTATTCGTGTTCTTTCCGGGCAATTTTATCGCGGCCTGTTCTCGATCATTGTTGGCACATCCCTATGGATGTATTAATAATAAATAAATAAATAAATAAATAAATAAATAAATAATATATCGCAGAAGTAAAATACGTGAAATATCCCAGAGTGGGTTGAATGACGCTGAGATTTACTCTTTATCCTCATGCTCATGCTCTGTAAAATTTCATGGCATTCCACTTTATAATGAACAAGGTTCGTCTGGAGGAAGGCGGCGAAACGTACCATAGAAATCTATTTTTACTCCTTCACATTATTGAAATACATATATTAGTATATTTGTTTACATTATTTATATTCATTGAAAAGCACTAAAAATCCATGTAACTCGGAAAAACTACAGCGCGCTGAGTGGTTTTGTGAGAATCTGAAAGCAGAGAGAAGTAGTTCTCAGATGGAATTGGAAGTGCAAACTACAAATAAATCTCAAATAGAGGTAAATATCAAAGAGCGACTTTAACGGTACTCAGAAAAAGAACAAACCGTTTTTAAAACATCATATCTTCACCTATCAGCTGCCGTCCCGTTGATCGTCGTGTTGCTCGACAGGACGCAAACAACGTCTCCATTCGTCCCTGTCGCGTGTCAGAGTGCCCCAAAGGATCCTCTTCGCTCGAGGGACACGAAGAGCGTCATATCGTTCGTTCGGGGCTTTCACGAGGACGTCCAACGCGTTGAAGGGAATCCTTGTTCTCTTGACGTCCTGCGGAATCCTGGTCCCCCTTACAGAAGGTGTTTGCGAAACGCATTTCGTGGTCTGTCCATCTAATTTTCGACGACTTGACCCACTCTCTTCACGTTGGCGGCGACAATCTTGTAGAATGGTGAGGCCTCAGTCGTGTACAGCTCTCGAAGGGCTCTACTATACTGAGTAGGAACCAGAGGTGTGCGTAATTACGATTTACGATTTTACGATTTACTGTTATTTTTGCCGAATTTTTTACGATTTACGATTTATGACATTTTGGGTCGTAAATCGTAAATTTTCGTAAATCTGATCTTTAATCAATAACCAGGTGGCGCCCAAATTTATGTTAACCGGGTTATGAAGATCTGTCCACTCCAATGGCCTCCTCTTCAACATGAGCTCACTCCCACATCCGTTTAGAGTTTTTTTTATGTTCTAATGTGCTACTGTGGCGGAAGACACCGTTCTGTGCACAGGCTTCCACCTCGCTTAACTAAACTTTCAATTTCTCTACCATTGCGAGGGCTGCCGGATAGAATCAGACCAGTTCAAAAGGACAAAGACAGGCAACATTGAAAAAGACATAATTGAAAAATAGGCTCTATAGAAGCATTCGAGGCAGTTTCTTAGAAAATGAGGGGCGAGCATTCTTGGCTTCAGTTCCTGCTTGGTGATGAGGTCTAGTCAATTTGTAATACATGCTTCAAGCTAATCCTCCCGAGTGGAATTGACTCAAATTCACGATCGAACATCACCCATGATTGGAAGCGCGGTCTAGAAAGTGGACAAACAAAAAGGATTACCCACTGATGTTCCTATCGATCACTTCATAGGGCGAGCCTATTTGATATATAAAGTGCGGTAAAAGCGAACATTTCAAGAAAAGGTCGAACTGATTCTGGCACTTTTGTTCTCCCTTTTCAGGGGGGTGATTGAGGCTATTACATTTACCTTATCTGATTCGCTCAGGATGCTGCACTCTCGGAGTGAAAGCGTTCATTGCGAAATTGACGAACGGTAGCCCGAGATAGTGTAGAGAATTAATAAATACTGGTGCCATATTTTAGTGTTTCAAGAATCGAAAAAGAGCAGGCAAACTTGCGTAGGCGCTCTAGGTGGGTTTAGGTTACCGCGATGGCTGATGTTGTAGATCGACGGCTCAGAACTTGAGAGCACTTTTATGGTTAGGAAACGTCTTCATTGCAACCCCTCTACAATTAGCAGAGCTCTGAGTTCGAGTCTCGCGCTGTGGTTATTTATTGGTACCTTCTCATTAAGCAATGGATGTATAACTACCTCCTACAGCGGTCTATCTACCGTTTTCACTTGCTGTGCTTAAAACGGGTTTCTGCAAGCTCAAACTGAACCAGTTTCAGGTTAAACTGAGTTCTTTCCAACTCATAACTTAAATAGGATTACTTTCAAAGCAAGCTGGACACCTAAATTAAGATAGTATCGTCTATGGAATCAAGCCGAACATGCCTCAAGAAAGTTAAGCGCTAATCTTCCCATTTTGAAGTGGCTATAAAAGACGTCAAGAAATATCATAGTATATAATAACGCGCTAAGCGCTGAGTCGTACTATCGATCGGCGTCACCGCAGAAATTAGTTATAAAATAGGGGGGGGGGGGAGGAAGTCGGGGAAAGATAGGGGGAAATTGCAAAAATACCCAGATGTCTTCTCCCTGCCTGGGAACTTAGAAACTTTAAAAGAAAACTTGGCAATCGAGGTCGCTGAACACGAATCTGTAGTTCTTTTCTAAAGATCGCCATCAATCGATATTGATCAAATTACGGGTCGCGAAAACAGCGGAAAATACCCAGACGTCTTCTACCTGTCTGGAAAATTTTTCCCTAGGGATAGTCGAAGTCGCTGAACACGACTCTGAAGTTCGTTTTTGAACTATCGATCGCCGTCAATCGATACTGATCAAACTATCGGTTTTTTGTGGATGTCGTCCAGGCGGTCCGAAATTTTAGCCCTGGGGTAGTCGAGGTCGCTCAACACGAATCTGAAGTTCGCTTTTGTAGTATCGGTCGCCATCAATCGATATTGATTAAATTACGGTGCGGACAAATAGCGGAAAATACCCAGACATCTTTTACGTGCCTGGGGACTCAGAAGACGTACCAAAGACGTCGCTTCACGTGTTTGGGGAGGTAGACGTGTCGAAGACGTCGTCCGCTAACGGGGGATCATTGAAGGGGACCGTTTCACTAACAAGGGAACTGTCTGAACGGTACGCCGGAACGGCAAGAACGAGTACTAGGGAGAATCTCCGTATTCCAAATAGTAACAGAACATGTTTTGTTTTTGCCGAATCCTTGAGGCAAACGACTACGAGGGTGTATTGGTTAAGGGTCCGCAGAGCGAGCTCTTCACGGCAGCGCAAGATTTCGGTGTCGTGAACCGAGTGGCGCAGTGGTATAGGATACGCCTGGTGTTCACGAGGCTTAGGGTTCGGTTCCCTTGCTGCGTCGCGTTTTTGCACTTTTACCATAGTATCGGATTACCATAGAGATCTCCATATCTGAACTTGTTTTTGGCTTCACAGTTCCTGCCCAGTGGTACTGCGCTGCAGCCCAGGCCGGTAATTGCGATACAGTCCACTTTCCCCAATTCTCAAACTTGTATAGTATAACAATTCTAGTATAGCCTAACGGCCGCCAAACGTCTGGTTGGGGGCTTCACCCCCAAACCCCGAGAATAGAACACCCCGTCTAGGCCTTCTTACTCGCGTTACAGTGAAAAACTGGTTCTAGAGGAAAGCGGGACAGTAGGGCACAACCTTAAAAGCTGCTCCTATGAAGCATATCCATCCTCTATCGCACTTACGCTGATTTATTCTCCGAAGTACACATTCTCTATGTGGTGTGGAACAGATTGTGATAATCTTGTGAGAGCTCTATACCGCTAAATATCCGACGACAAAATAATCCTCCAATTCCTGATATGATTCTCCCTACCACCATCCCCTCCCCTCCCCTCCGACAATACACAATACCCCCTTACCCATGTGCAGCCAGAGACAGGCAGAAAATGTGGTGAGCATCAGTCAGTAGTGAGAGTGAGAGGCATGCACACGCACACGCTCGCTGCCTTTCAAAGGTCATTTGTTCAAAATCCAACGCATGCTTCGCAATGTTTTGTCTGTGGCACATCTCTTGATCAAGACAATGTACGACATTCCTGTCACATACACGTTGGACGATAGTGAGAAGAAGTACTGGTCCGCCCTTACAGGTTCCTTCCACTGATCCCCTTCCTATTACTGGTCCACCTTCACTGGTTCTCCCTTTATCGGTCCCCCCTCCCCCTCACAGGACTCCCCACTTCACTGGTTCCCATTTGTCCCCCCCCCCCTTTGCCCCTCTTACTGCCTCACCTCACCTAAGTGGTACCCTTTATTAGTCCCCATTAATGTTCCCTCCCTTACTGCCTACCCCCTCCCTTCACAGCTCCCCCATTACTGGTTCTACCTTCACTGGTCCTCCTTTAATGGTTCTCCTTTACCGGTTCCTTCTTCACAGAACTTTCTTACTCCACTGGTTCCCGTTCGCTCCCCCCCCCCCCTTACTACCTCCCCCAACCCTCATCTTATGTTTAGTGGTACTCTTAATTAGTCCCCCTTCACTGGCTCCCATTAAAGGTTCTACTCTTACTCGTACCCCACCCCAACTCCTCCCTTCGCTGGTCCTCCGACCCGTTACTGGACCCCCCCCCCTACTGGTCTCCTCTTTACACGTGTTCGGAATCCGGACACCCCTTGCGTGACATAGGTGACACCTCTTCTGAACCCAAACACCACTTGCATGACATCGGTGACACCTCTTCTAAACCGAGACACCCCTTGCATGAAATCCGTAGTACCTCTTCTGAGCCCAGACACTCCTTGCATGACATCGATGACATGTATTCTGACCCCAGACATCCATTACGCGATATCGTTGACACCTCTTCTGAACCCAAACACCCAATGCGCGACATCGCTGACATGAATCCGAGCGCCTGTGCACGACGTCGGTGACACATCTTCTAAATCCGAACGCCTGTTGAGCGACGTCAGAGGTATGTCTTTTGAACTCGAACGCCCTTTGCGCGACATCGGTGACACTTCTTCTGACGGTCTCGACACGGCGTGGGTGGCACCTCGTCTGAACACGGACGCCTGCTTCTCAACTTCTAAGAAAGGCCAGAAGGATGAGCAGACGGACGGACGGACGGACAACCGCTAACTCCTTTATATATAGTAGGATATATTAAAAGCCTTATATTTATTATTTCCATTTTAGTCAACACTTATGGTAGAAAACTATGAAACAAATAAAACACAAGCGCTTCTCACACCAGCAGTATCTTACAAATGCCAGTAAGGAACAATCTTCTCCTTGGCAAGGATCACCACTTTTTCTTCGTTGAACGCGTAATCTGTGGGTGCAGAGAAGGTTCCTGGGTGAAGATCGACGTAACCAGCTGCCACCTACGCGTATGACAGACACGGCCGAAACACCGGAGTGCAGAGCTGTCGGTAGGTCTGGCTTATAATCTGCAATCAAAAGAAAAGTCACGTGTGGAACCCTTTTCGTATAACATTTTGTCCCAGTTACCTAATTTCAATATACCATCTCGGTTGCGTGTAACATATTCCGGATGGAAAGTAGTCGGCCGACAATATGTTCAGGTGAGAACGACATCTGCAGTGCAGTTATGTACCGATGTGGCCCGGGTTCATAATATTCAACCGTAAGACCTATGTCTTACCATCGCTCACCACAAGCGAAGCCTAATGATAGGCTCCCATATCGACTCATCGCTTCGCGCGATCGATATGGGAGCTTATCGTTAGGCTTCGCTCGGGGTGAGCGGTGGTATGACATAAGCCTAAGATAAGGGTAATGTGTGCGATCACGATATCATTGGTGATACGGTTTGATATGGTAGCGGTACAGATATGAATTGTTGAAAAACTAGCACATATGAGGGCACAAATAGACAGCTTTGGTTTGTTGTAAGCATTGATGGTCTAAAATTGACGTCCGTCATCATGAGAAAGCGCAATAACAACGCATTCGGACTCGAACTGAAAACCCTGCCGGTGCGCTCCTACGAGGCGGACCTCCTACCGCATGCGCTACCGAGGCACACTACGTGGGGTGAGGCACATCCCGTGGTGTAGAGGTTGACGAGTATTGCTGCACACATGCCTTCACACCTCTTTTTCAGGTCTTTAAAAAAGCGTTCAGCAAAAACTAACTGTAATTCTGAACTCCACTCTCAGGTCTCTACATCCTGTCAAAATAGCAAAAGCTCACCGTGAGTTGGGAACCTTTCCTTGTGAGTGCAAGCTTTTGGCCGGGCCGACACAGTTACAAACCGAACAGTCACGGACACATCCACGTACACTGTGCATTGACATTCCGCTCCCACGCATAAGGATCGAGTCGACCCTACACAGCAAGAGCAAGGAGTCCATCCCCTGGATTCCGCATGCGTCTCTGGGCACTACATGGTCGCATTTGGCTCGCGTTTCATTCCCATATCCACCACCCTGGGACGCGCCACGTGGTCCTTCGACAAGCGGACCAAGATCGCTCCTAACAAGACGGCGCAAAGGCTCTCTATCGAGGGCGATCCGTGGAAGCATTAACATTTACTCACTTACTAGTGAAGGGTTTCGTTTTTTTTTTCCACAGCAGCGGGAAGCCGCAACTGGCCAGCCCTTCTTGTGGAGCACCGATGACTCACCACTCTCGCGCCAGGTGTGTCGCACAGCCAGCCTGTGGTGAGGCCCCCGATTTCGGCAGGCCATAACTCGCTCAGGAATTTCATTTTGCAATTTTGATACCCATATTCGTAATCAGCATTCCAAACCCTTTCTAATGATCCTGGTCTCAACTTGAAGTACCATGGGAGGTTCAAACCCTTCCCTATTTGGGATTAAATATACTTGAGATTTATGGAGAAATAATGTCAAACCTCAATGGTTTGTTTCGCTACCTCCCTTCATATAAACCCTTTTTATTATAACACCTCCTCGTTGGCTCATCAGTGAAGAAGGAGGTGTTATAATTTTCATTTTTATTATTATATTTTTAGATTTTTTTAAATTTAAATTTTAATTATTATTTATTACTTTTTCATAATATTTTTATTTTATTTTTTATTTATAATTTTATGTATGTTATTGTTTTGTTTTTATTTTGTTTTTTATTTTTTGTTTATTGTTTATTGTTTTTTACACATTTTTTACTTTTTTAAATATTTGTTGTCAATATATAGAAATTATTAAAGTTACTTAACTTGCTTACTCATCCTTGTGCCAACCGGTTATAGAGGTTTTCCTATATAAAGTAACCATACCGTGATCTGTTATACGGTATCTATATGGATATGTCTTATGATATGTGTTATCATTATGGTATTCATTTCATTCTTCAATTTTTGGCACATTGGCACACTATGTAATAATTTGATTAGATAAGCATTATCCATCACTTCACAATTATATCAACTAATGTCACTGCTTCCACATTCCTTTCACCGGCATATCAATAAGATCTGCTCTTATATATGGGTGTATATATTAGCAAAGTAAATTTAAGAAAAACTTCCAACTATACAAGTGCTCCCACTAAGTTTATTGCTTTATTATAGTTGTCCAACATGCCATATTTTTATAATATTTCAAATCAGTTTCTTTAAGCCTCAATTGGCTGGTATCGAGGTTGTAAGCTGTCACAACGATGTTTTGTTACGATCAAAACTTCTAGCGCCAGGCGGGACTCGAACCCGCACCTCCCTCTAACCGGGCGGGAATGCTCTACGCCATTACACCACCGGCGCCGTTTGATCGAACGCAACATCCGCCTGGCGCTAGAAGTTTTGATCGCAACAAAACATCGTTGTGACAGCTTACAACCTCGATACCAGCCAATTGAGGCTTAAAGAAACTGATTTGAATTGTTTCTATCAAGACCATCAGCTTAACTGGTCCCATGCTGATATCAGCGGCCAGCTCATCCCGGATACGAGTGGGTGCTGATCGGTCCCACGAGGTGTGGATGTTGCGTTCGATCAAACGGCGCCGGCGGTGTAATGGCGTAGAGCATTCCCGCCCGGTTAGAGGGAGGTGCGGGTTCGAGTCCCGCCTGGCGCTAGAAGTTTTGATCGAAACAAAACATCGTTGTGACAGCTTACAACCTCGATACCAGCCAATTGAGGCTTAAAGAAACTGATTTGAATTGTTTCTATCAAGACCATCAGCTTAACTGGTCCCATGCTGATATCAGCGGCCAGCTCATCCCGGATACGAGTGGGTGCTGATCGGTCCCACGAGGTGTGGATGTTGCGTTTGATCAAACGGCGCCGGTGGTGTAATGGCGTAGAGCATTCCCGCCCGGTTAGAGGGAGGTGCGGGTTCGAGTCCCGCCTGGCGCTAGAAGTTTATAATATTTGTCTGTTTTTGTTTAAGCATTTTCTTATGTTTGTAGCAATGAAATCTGTGTTAAATCCATTATGGGTAAGTAATCTGTTCTCGTATTTTACTACAAAAATATTGGAATGTTGAGCAGATATTAACTATTCTAGGTGTTTCTGTGTAAATGACATTCCTTTTAATTCTGACTGAAACCTATGAGTCCGTGTGTGGAAACCTATTTAATTTGAAGTTGAAAGAGTCTCTTTTGTTATATAAGTTGCTTTCAATTTTATTATTCACGACTTCTAGACTTATGTCTAAATAGTTGCATTTGTGTTCACTGTCGTGTGTCTTTTTTATTTCCTGTGTGTTTTTGTAAACCAACGTAAGCATGTTATCAGCGTAAGCTTCTGTATAGTTGTGAACAATAAGTATGTCGTCCAAATATCTAAACGGCTTAAATAACTGACCTCTACTTAATACTGCGCTTTTAGAATACTCAAATTCAAACATTGACATGGTTAAATCTGCGAGCAAGGGGCTAAAGCTTCCACCTTGAGGAACTCCTTTATTTTGTTTAAAAATTATACTAGCGAAAACACAATAACTATTTCTCAGTAAACAGTCTATAAAGTATAACAGATCTGTTGCGTTGTAATATCTATATTTATCATTCTGAGTTAAAACGTCTGTGTAAAAGTTTTGAAACCGTTGCATGCTAGGAAATTTTTACCGATATTTTTGAAGCAAAGTATAACAAGGTTTTTCATTTTCTCCATTATAACATTGTGAGATATGCTTGTGAACATATCGGTAAAATCAGCGGAATATACTTTAACACCATCAGCATTAATTCTAATTCCTGTTAGTTTTTGTGTTATTTTAGAATTTTCGATAGCCCAATATGTTTTAATCGTCCTTGTATTTCTAGTTATTGTATTAGCGTAGTTGATCAAATGTGTTTTTAGAAAGGTAAATCTACATCAAAGTTCTAAAGCAATGGATTTGACACTACTATTATATGCCCCTGTAAGAAATCTGAACATAACCGGGTCTTTATGGAGTTTAGGTAGCGAATATATAAATGGTAAATCTCTATTTGTGTCTACTTTTAACTTATTTATAATTTGGAAATATCTATGTTTTTCTATTATGGACTGCTTATTAGAAACGATCAAATTTACATATGTGTTATTCGTGTTACTGGTATTAAGAGTCTTCTTTCCATTTTCATAATTAATTCCTATCTCTTTCATAAGGTTAAGTAGGTAAAACTTTTTGCAATTGTTGTTTGCTTCATCTAATGGCAAAATATAAAATCATTATGTAGCCTTTGAGTTGTTTGGTACGGTATATGAACTTTATTACGAATATTCTCATAGCTAAGTAATGGTTTCATTTTGTTTCTGTATTCCGTATTAAAAAGAATCCTTAACTGGTTCACTTGATCTTGTGAAATTCTGTAGTATCTACTTATGTGACCAACAGCTTTTCCAACAGCGGAACTGTATGTAGCGTGTATTGTATCTCTGTAGCAGCCTATTACTGGCCTATATTTCGTACCTTTTTTCAAAAGTTCTTTCAACTGATAATGTACTATAATGTTCAAATTTCCTGTGATAATATGGTCATGTGTGGTGTCAATGAAAGATTTATACTTACTTTTTTCTCTTGTACATATGCAATCTCTACTGAGTATATTTCTACAGCTTTCAAAATTTATGTTTTTAAGAAATTGGTTGTAATTGAAAATTGTACTAGATATTGGTCTTTTATACGTATACACTACCCTAAAAGGAATGAATTCTTTTGTAGACGAATTTCTTATAATACCTTTAACTCTGTTGTTGTTAAATATTTTGTTACAGTTTATACGGTCAAAAATGTCACATTTATATTCCATGTCTATATATTTAAAAGACTTCTTTTCTTGCTGTTTGATGTTATTACTTGGATTGTATTTTATATGTGTCAGTAAGCAGAGTACAATGAGTTTAGTTTTTTGATTGGCATTGCAAAGAAAGTCATAGCTTAAACTAAAGTTGACAAGTGATTTTAAATTTTGTTTACTTAGCATCTTGATCTTGTTGTACACTTCAATAACTTCTATTTTCATTGTTACTAACGTATTGTATTTCTTTTTATGTTCACTCTATTTATTCTCTCTTTTATAACTTGAATTGAATAACTAAGGATGATTTGTTTTGTAGTTAAGTGGATTAGCAATATTAGATACATTTCCATAGCCTTCTATGTCGTCATTCAGTCCAAATGGATTAGCGGTGTTTAGAAGTTTAATCCAAAACAGTTCTTTATTAAATAATTTGTTTTTATTCGAGTTTTATTCCAATGCGTCTAAAACGGTAAACTTCGCAGTAGACCTACAATTATGGAAATGTTCATAAAGCGGAATGAATTTCTTTTTGTTATTTATGTAATATATGTGTTCTCTAATTCTTTCTTTCAACGATCTTGTAGTTATACCAACATATTGAAGCTTACAGGGGTCGCAGTTTATACAGTAAACCACTGATTTAGTTTTGCAAATAGTATTTTCCTTTTTATACGTATTTATACGAACTTTAGTAATATATGAAATTACATGGTTTTCAAAATTTATTTGTTTACAGTACATACAGTTAGAATTACACAATGAAATTTATTGGGGTTTCCAAAGTCTTTAATGGTATACTGATTGTTCCTATCTTTATATTTTATAAATTTATTTAGGGCATAATAATTTGTTGTAACATTTGAAAATTGAGCTGCAGACCTTATATCAAAGCACCTGGGAGGTCCAGCCCAGGCACAGTGAGCAGTTTCACATAAATGGGTTCGAGTGGCTGCCCTACTGGGTTGTCAAACCCGTTTGCTACCCAGTGGGTATGGCTAGTACTGGAGACGCAAAAATAAACTGCTCACGGCTACTTTGACTCTTATAATCAGTCATCAGTACTATCCCCTATTTTTAGTAAGAGGGTAGGTCCTCTTTATTGTAGTTAAGGAGTGCAACGCAAGATGTCATGGTTACCTATAAAACAACAGTAGAAACAAAAAACAAAAAAACAATAACAACGGGGGGAAGGAATAGTGTATAGTAAATATGGAGCAAATCAATAAAAATCAAGCAAATCAAGCGTTAAGCAAATAAATTTAAGAGGTCTCATATTGTATACCGTAAGATATTAGGGATATGTGTATGTTATTTTTTAACGCATTATTTGATTAAAACATATGTGGAATAAACAGATAAAAATAATATATTTAAAGACAACAAATGACGGCACATGAATACGCTGAGTCATCGCTTCGCGTCGACACAGATTGCGTACTCACATTTCGCCAAACTTCAAGCGACGCGCGAAACACAAACACGATTTTTAACATACGGCACTGTTCACTGTTTTCAAAGAGAGTTGCCACTAACGTGGTACGAGATTGATAAAGAATATTTGAATAAACGAATAATTGGAATATTGGACTTTCTCGAATTTCTACTATGGGAAACTCGAAAAGGACAAAGGTATAGTAGCTACCAGCACAACACTGTCGCTACTACCCGTCACCGGCGCGACTTGAAGTACACCAAAGGCTAAAACGGAGCTTAAGGCGGAAGGGCATAAACAGTCGTCCTTTACTTGTATCGTCAATAGGGAAAGCAGAAATGAGGCACCATTGCACGTCTACAGGGACCATGTAAGGCTCTCAGAAGGGAAAGGTCTGAAGTGTATGTTTGAATGGGGAGAGCGAGTCATCTAGAGAAGATTCCCCACCTCCCAATTAGTATAAAAATGTGTTTCTTTTTACCAAGTCGTTAAACCCAAGGAGTAGGGGGTACTTGAAGTTATGTTACAATGGAAACGGCGCCTCAAGGGTTCGGGTCTTGTATACCCGCGATGCTTCCTCCTGTAAGCGGCTCGGAGTGCAGTGGATAGTGACGTTGCTTCGTGTGAGAAAGGTCGGGGCTTCGATTCTCCTGCTCCGGTGTGCTTTCACATCTTATCTTATTGGTTGATATTTGACGGATTCTGACGTCTATACAATTTTCAGATGTTTTTATGTCTAATTTTCCAGCTGAATGCTGTGATATTCAACATGATGATGTAGAAATGTTCAACATCAGTGGACACAGGTGCAAAGTGCATGAAGCAACACTGGTCACAATACGGGCAGCGTATAAAAGCTACATGCTCCTCACAGTTTGTTTCTCTACATGGACCAATGACCTCCAGGATGTGATGATAAAGGTGGTTAAAATGTGGAATGAGGTCTGTGGATTCCGCAAATCGACCTATACGGCCGTACTGTACGGTTGATGCACTGCTTCCCTTATCTTTGCCTGTCACCTGGAACTCAGAGGTCTATTGAAGGTCTTCTGAAGCCGAACACCAACAATTTCGCTTGAGTAGTGACGCTAAAGTGCAATCCAGATTTAGACAAGGACCTTTCTGAGAAGAAATCAAGCTGGCCAAACGGACGGCCAGCATACTCAAGGACTTTGAAGCACGTTAACTTGAAGTTGACGAAGACGAACAGCTGGAGGTGGTGGAAAAATAAGAAGAAAATTGGGATCCACAAGATGAGCTGATAGATGTAGAGAGGCAAGCAAGCAGTGGACATCATCACCATCATCATCATCACCATCACCATCATCACCATCATCATCATCACCATCATCATCATCATCATCATCATCTTCTTCTTCTTCTTCTTCTTCTTCTTCTTCTTCCTCTTCTTCTCCCCCCTCTCCTTTAACATTTGTCCCGCTACGTCGCGGGGTCCACTCTTCTGGTGTCGCCAATTACGCTTGATCAGGGTGGACGCCAGCTTCTTTCGTGCCCATTTGTAACGTATTGGGCCAACGCTGCTTCGGGCGTCCTCTAGGCCGTACTCAAGGCCTATCTTGCGGACGCTGTCTCTTCCACGCAGAACGAGGCCGTACCATCGTAAGCGAGATTCGCGCATCTTGTCAGCTATCGGCGCGACACCGAACCTCTGTCGACTAGCATCGATTCGGATGCGGTCCATGCGAGTGACTCCAGCCGTCCAGCGCAGCATCTTTGTCTCCATGACGCTGAGGCGCGTTTCAACTTCCTTAGTCGCAGGCCTACTTTCAGTGCCGTACATCGCTACTGGCCGGATGACTGCTCTGTAGATCTTCGACTTAAAGCGCTCTGGTATCTTCTTGTCGCGGAGCACGCCAACCAGCGAAAGCCACTTGGACCAAGCTACACTCAAGCGTGAGTTCACTTCAAACAACAGACCGCCGTCAGACGCTATTGCTGATCCCAGGTATTTGAACACCAAAGTGCATGCTAGTTCAGTACCGTTAATCTTAATGGAGCAGGACCTTTTACGTCAGTCTTTAGGTATTTGGTCTTCTTGACGTTCAATTTGAGTCCGAACCTCGCCAGACGGTCGCACCAAACTTGCACCTGCCGCTCGAGATCGGCTTTCTTTTCGCAAGCGAGCATCACGTCATCAGCATAAAGCAGCGTCCATGGAACAGGCTTCTGAAGATCTCGCGTAATGGCATTCATGAGGAGAACAAAGAGGAGTGGAGAAAGCGCAGAACCCTGATGTACCCAACAGAGATGGGAAACTCCATTGAGGTTCCAGCTGCAGCTTGCCCTCTACTCTTTGGGGCAAGAGTAGAGCATCCACACCCACTCTATAAGTTCCTCAGGTGCGTTGTTTTGTCGCAAGGCGTACCATATAACCTCACGCGGTAGGCGGTCGAAAGCCTTCTCCAAGTCGAGAAAGGCGATATGCACCGGCTTCTGTCTCTCGCGATGCTTCTCCACCAGGAGGCGGGAGGCGTGTATAGCATCAACGGTCCCACAACCAGACACAAAGCCGCACTGGTTATTGGAGAGCTTACGACCTCACGAATTCGTCTATCGAGGATCCGCTCGAAGATCTTCATGCTGTTCGAAAACAGGCTAATCGGACGATAATTTGAGCAGTCTGCAGGGGGCTGCCCTTCCTCTTCCAAATCGGAATCATCGTTCTGTTGTGCCAACACTGCGGTACTTTCTTCCCCTTTACTACTTGGTTGAAGAATTCAGCCACCACTCAGCAGGATACCAGAGCGACTACCAATCATCGACTGCCATATCATCCGGCCCTTGCATATCCCCTGGAAATCCTTATTTCGTGTTTCCGGCGTCATCCACTTACTGTGTAGAACTTGCTCAAATACTGTAGAAAATGTATTTCTAGACTTATGCAGCACAGCGAGGTGATGTGGAGCATAAGGAGGCAGTTGTTATGACCAGGAAGTTGTTGAAAAATTAACAGGCGTATGTTCTGGGATCAGAAACGTCACGGAACTCTAATAGAGTCGGTCAGCTGTCGGTTCAGGAGTTTGCGGCTGCTACATTCAGCTAATGCTCGGTGAGAAAAGCAGCACTACATGAAAAGAGGCAAACGAACACGTGACTGACGCTCAGAAATGAATGGCCGGATCGGGGACGGCAAGCGGTCGGTCACCTGCGACATGGCCGGGAGGGCCGCCGGGCTTCCCGGTGTGGTGCGAACAATCGAAAGCAGTCGGTGCGGGCAAGGTGTGTTCCAGCAGGCGGATTAACGGGCCGATAAATGCGCCCGCACGTCGGCCGCCGACACGCCGGCGTTCTGGCAGAGCGACCGCGACCGGCAGCGCTACCCTCGAGCTGCAGCTGGCTGGAGGCAGTGCAGACCTACCTGGGAGACTTCGCCCACCTCATGAACGCCTTCGCGGACAAAGCGTCAGGTCCTCGACAAGCGTCTCCTGCTTGCAAGTGACAGCGGACTGGCAGAAGGGAAACGGAGGGGTTGTAGCAGGCGCAGTCGCAGTCTCGATTAAAGGGTCGCGGCGAGCGTTGAATCATCTCCATCCACGAAATGCTCGTCTCGCCTTTCCTGCCTCGTCTTACTTTTAGATCTCCACACCATTTAAGCATTCAAACCAAGACAATATAAACATAAACAACACACAGCGTAAACAACGACAACAATATGACTAGAAACAAACACAATATAAGCACGAACATTTGACCTCAGAAGTTTTTATATAGTGCCGTTGAAAGGAAATGGACGACAACTTTGAGGACCGCCTTGCGATATTTTCACGAGACCTAGCTAGTCCAAGACCTGCCTCATTTTTAGAACTCCAGGTCAAAGGAGAAGGAGGTAAGCATCCGTCAATCCCTTCTTGCAGTCCGCCACGTACTCTAAACTTTCTGAAGATGCCGTGGGGGTGAACACGTGGTCAGAACAGTGGTTCATGTTTCCCAGACGAGTAGCTGAACCATCCACTTTTGAGGCGATCCTGTCGGCACGTGAGAGTGGGCGTTGTAGCTGTGCTTATTCAACTACATATTCAAATATTAGGAATTATTCAAATTTAATAGAAATTAATTAATAGAAATTAGGAATTATTCGGACAAATTGCTAAATTAATTCCTAATTTTCGAATGCTAAAAACTTCCTCATTTTTGATTATCCGCTCGGATACGAATACTCGAAAACGGGAAATTTCGAATTCAAATAATAAAGTATAGTATTTTTTGAATAATTATTCAAATAGTCGATTAATCACAGCTACAGTCAGCGCCTTCTACACTCATTATATGTGCTCCTCTCATCTTTTCATATTTAATCTTACCAGGGAAGGATTTTAGGCGTATGTCTGAATCAGGGGTGCACACAAAGTTCTGTGCGTTAAATTTTTAACGACTTTTTTCAACGGAAAATTTTCGTTAAGTTTCCGGTAAATTGTTAAATTTCATTAAAAAGTACAACAACCTTCAACTTTAATTTGAAATGACAAAATCAAGGGAAGCGTCCATGTTTCAACTTCAATGGGTCAACAACTAAAGTTCTAGGAATGGAGTATCACTACAACGTAAAATAAACTATCATCAAAGTCTGTGCAGAGAAATAAACAAGCTTTCAGCAACAAAGCATCTTAATGTGTAAGTTAGACCAGACAGATTCCGGGATTTCCCCCTCCCCCTTTCATAGTTCTTTGCGAAACCGTTTTGTGTGACTGTTCTACGATCTCGGTGCGGACACCAGCCGCTAAGTGCAGAAAGAACTTAAAAAATGTCGTTAAAAGTCGATGAGTGGATTGTTAACACGTTGACGTTTCGCATATCTGGAGCTTCGATCCAATCGATTTTTTTGCAACGTTGGACCGTGACACTACATCGCGCCACACCGTGACACTACATCGCGCCACACAGTCCCACACGGCCGAAAGGGTGTGATACGGTCGTCAAGTTGGTAGCGTTCAGCAAAAGTAGCTTTCTAAAATTTTCTGTTGTTAGCGCTTCTCGCAAGTCATTTAAAATATGCCCAGTAGCTGAAAAAATTCTCTCATTCTCGACTGTTCCAGGTGGCGAGCAAAAGTACAGGTGCGTAAAAAGTATTGACGCACTAATCGTAAACGTTAGAAATAACAACACATCATAAAACTTGACAAGTTTATATACAAAATGTTAACAATGATCTAGCGAACGGAATAACATCATTGTCGAATTGCTTATCGTGGTGTTGAACTCGAACCGAGATGGTACACGCTTTATTGACGACTAACGTTTCGGCGATTTCGCCTTCTTCAGAGCCTGAAAAAGTCCAGACATATGTTGAAGCTACTAGGTCAAACATCGCCACAGACCTTGCGAAATTCGAAGACCCGATGAACAACAACCCTTCCAGCTGAGAGAGACAACAACAGCCCGACACTTAGGACACCCGGGGAGACCCTTCAAGGCGAAACTAGCTAAAAGGCGAGACTGATGTATGGGGTGAGCTCTCGGGTTATATAGACGCATTCCCCCCCGCCGGTTCAGCCTCGGGCTCTTGGCCTGTATACTGGAGGGGTTCTGGATACAGGCCAAGAGCCCGAGGCTGAACCGGCGGGGGAATGC
>CANDYH010000670.1:0-19881 GCA_947396885.1 Heligmosomoides polygyrus polygyrus | reverse complement strand
CACATTTATCCTATGTTAGCGAAACTATAAATCTGGCAGCGACGCAAGTCTAAAACGCTGTGAAAGGCAAGAGAATGTAGGAATAAATGCAGGGATAAAACTGGGAAGTGTGAGCGCTCGTTAGGATGCGCCCCCGTGTCTTACTTCTATAGACGTCGCGGAGGAACCTTGGTTGCGTACAGTGCACAAAGGAATCAACCGTTGAAGAATCTTGTGCATCTTCCTTCCCAGCCAAGTCGGTTTCCACTCTGATCGACTGTGATTGAAGGCTTAGGCTTAGCCAAGAAATGAGCTCAAAATCGATTACGGGTTGGACGGCAAAATCGAATCCCCCTGCTGACTGCACCACCTAGCCACTGAATGCAGCAGGTAATATAAAATAAATTATTTTCCCCACTAAAGGAGTCCTTTTTCCCATTCTCCGTACGGGCGCGAGAATCAAGAGTTTCAGCTGGCAGCAGGGTTAATAGACCTCCGAGCGGTTTTAAGCGTGTTGTCAGAGCATGAGAAAATATCGACCCCTTACGTCTCGTGGGAACGCTTGTTGCACTCCTTTTTGAGAGGGTAAAAAATTGTGTCGTGGAAGGCGATGTGATAGAATCGACAAGGGCAACCAAAGGCACCTTAGACCCTAGAAAAGATGTGAAGTTGGAAGTTCTAGCACACTTGTGGCACAGAACATAATGCATGAAAAGGTAGCTCCGAATAATTGGCAAATAATCGAAAAGAAGATTTGTTCGGGTAGGTGAAACCCACGGAAGACGGAATTTGTCCAGTTTTTCAGATTAACGGTCGTCCGCTGGGATCGAGTGTGAATAAGAGAATCCGAGTCAGAGACACGTGATAGCGCATGCCGCTGGCCCTCTGCTGCATCCGATTTCAGGTTCTTGGTTCGGTTTTCCTACACAGCCTAGCTTCCGGGGTGAATTGGTATCAAACTTGTCTGGAAAGGATAGAACCCTGACTTGTTTATCGGATGGCCACCTCAAGCATTTGTATACATATATAAGCCAAATACGCGTTCAAATCGCCTCTATGACACTCCGTAAAGGTAGCGGGCGTGGCGCATCACAAAAGGGATTGACAAACGACTTTTATCTCTTTATCTTTAGTCAGAGACGACCAACAGAACATTCATCTGACAGGCCATGCTTAGGGCTTTCCCCTCAAAGGAGTGAATTTTCGCCTCTTTGCTTTCTGGGCTTTTGGTTCCAAGGTTTTATTGAAACTTCACTGCCGTAGAACTTATCCCTTTTAGGTGTATTACTGGTTTCTACGGCCATGCATCGACGTTGTAGAAAGTTGTACTAAGACTGTCAAAGAACTAAAAGGAAAAAACAATAGGGAGACAGGTGGAGCAACAATGAAAAGGAAAGCTAAACGCGGAGGAGAGGCCGAATTCTACAGTTCCTTTCAATGCAAATTAATCAGCTGGCGGTCAGCGAGCAGCGCGGACGGCTCGGTTTCGGTGAAAGCTTACCCACGTAACGGATTAGGTTGTGGACAGTGACGACCTTGTGTAAATATATGAACAGACGCCTATCATTGCCGCGCTAATAATTGAACAGTAGGGGCCGGTATGTGAGGTCAACGTGCCAAATGCGGTGGCCGGGTAGGTTCAGGTCGGGTCGATCGAGTGCATGCTGCTGGCATGCATTATTATCTGTCCCAACAGATCGAAAAAGAGAGCGAACCAGCGTTTCAAAAGTCGAACAGGTCGCGGCTCCTGGAGGTCTAAAAACAGTGGACACCGGTCGAGTCCGACTCGAGGAGAGGGCTTTGCGTTCCAACTGATCAGCACGGGGACGGGGCGAGGACTGGAACAAAAGCGGAAGCTGCAGCGGCATCATATGACCGACTGGTGCGCACGGTGGTTTTCATGCAAACAAGGGGAAATGCATGCCTGGTGGACACCTCAATAACACGCACACACGGTTGCCGTCACGGCTGTTCTGGCAGGAATGTGGGTGAACTGACGCGCGCTTCGGAGCTGCTTTCTGCTACCTGTCCGTTTCCATTTTCGTGCAGAAAGTGACATCCAGGAGGAGAACTGATTAACCTGTTGTGGCTTCGACTTAGGCTACCTTGAGCGCTTGAGTACTCGGGAATTCACCTACAAGGAGTTTACAGCTTCTTGATGTCAACATAGCTCAGTAAACCTCCCACTCTTATAGTCAGCTTGTTTCAGAATTCGAAAGCTACATCTTGTGGCGGGCTTTATAGAGACAGATGCGCTGAAAACAGAACGAGTTCAGCTGAAAATGGGCCAACAAAGAAGTGTAAAAGTTAGCGATAATCAGTTGCTTTGAAATGCGCCACACATTCTGTGTCTACGTGTCATAATGGAACGCTTTGAATGCGTGTTTACTCCAAACGGCTACTTGTGGGGTACCCACAACCCAGAATATTAATCCGGTTAGCTTACTCAGACTGCTAGAGAGCCAAAGAAGGGAGATAGGTGGAGGTTTTTTCCAGCCTTAGAGCGGAGTCGATCGCCAAATCAACCGCCTGCCTGAGGTTTCGACTGAAACAAGGGAGAATGGAAGGAAGAAGTTAACTGTCGACGTCCCCTTACAGGAGTCATTATATCTCGACTAAACATATTGCGTGGAAGCGCAGTCGCAAGAGGCGCCAGCTGCCGCGTGCCCTGAAGTTCTCTGGTTCGAATCCGGCCCAGACGGTCAAGCCTTCCATCCTTCTGTACCCAAGGGATTGGTAGGAGACTTCCGGGAGGCCCATGATGCTGACTTGACGAGCACCTGGCTACCGAAAGTCATCGTTTGGGGCAAATACGCACTATACCGCTTCCAAAACATTTGGCTTGAATAAGAAATTCTGCGTGGCGCACACCGTTCACATCATCTTAAGATGGGGTTGATTAAAGCCGTACTTTACCGTACTCCTTATTCTAAACGTATTCATACGCTAACGTTAAGAGTCGCGAAGGAGGTTTTAGCCAATTTCTGCGGTATTTAGTTATTCAACACCTTAGAAAGGCTTGAAAAGCTCCTTCAAAGGAGCTTAGATGACGTGATGGATTGCCGCTATTAAGTTTTTCTGGAGGCGACCGACTTCATTATGTCAAGCACTCTATAATGCTCACTGTTCCCATTTCATCGATGCGAATCAGTAGAGTGCGAGTGTTTCTCATGGTGTTAAGAGAACTTGGTCATATATTCAAGTTGTCAGGATTAGAAAATCAGTTGGGATCAGCACAGATACTAAAGCGAAAATCACCAAACATGGAGCTACCTAGCTATCAGAATACCGGCTAATCCAAAAATAACGACAAATTCTGAACACTGCAGTAAGACTAGAAGAGAATTCCAAGTTGTGACTTCTGCGGTTGACTTCTATCTTGACACCAGAACATTTAGTAAGCGCCAAGTAATATTCATCCGCAGAAAGGTCTACAGAGAGGGGTGATTGTAGAAGGGTTTCTACTAGCTAATCTGCGTTGTACTTCTACTGGAGGCACTTTGTCAAAGGTTGAAGTGCGTGCTGTTTTTTCGACACTTTTTGAAAAACTCTGGACGTTTTTTGAATACTCAAAAAACAACTGCGTGAGCTGCTAGCTTTTCTCCTTCTTAAAAAAGACTACTATTACCGAGTACTATGGAAGGGGCAGTCTTTTCAACCAATCGTTAAACCTCACGAGAGAAAATTTCCGTCCTTGAGCAGTTTTAGTGTATAGCTGTGAGTTTTCAAAAGTTCTACCCTTTATGTGGGCGAATGTAGCTCGGAAAATTCTGGCGTTTTTATAGACTTAAATGAGGCTGGTTATAGGAAATATGGTTGTTATATTAACCAGCAGCATGAATTGGAGTCTCGCCCTAAAGTTGATGTAGCTTTTGTAGAACTTGTCTACCGGTTCTATATTCACGTGGTTAGATCGCAAATGGTCATTTACGAGCAGAAATCGATAATATTGATCGATACTGAATAGTCGATCAATAACTTTACTTGGACAGAAACCGATCGATAATGGTCATCCGATCGATACGTTTCTCATATTGCGGTATCTGTTGGCCGTCATATTGACGTGATTTAGTCCTTGAAGGATTGCCACCTGGGTAGCGATCAATAATGCTGATCGAGATTTAAAGCTTTCCTCCGGCCGTTATGTCACTGTGACGGATGGATTGACAGACAGACGGACAGAAGTTAGACAGAGAGATATAGGGACAGATTAGCTCTTTTATATACATTAGGATGCGGAGTGAACGTGTGAAGTGCCCAGTCGGACTAGGTATCAGGCTCTCCTTCCGGATTTCCCCGCCCAGGCCAGCCAAGCGTTTCATTCATCCGGGGTCAGTGAATTGGCATCAGACTTGTCCGGGAGGGACAAATTAATGTCTTGTTTATTGGCTGGCCACCGCAAGTCATTGTATCTCCAAACACGCATTCAGATCGCCTCCACGACAGCCAGTAAAAGTTGAATGCGTGCCCATTCCAGAAGGGATTGAGCAACGCCGTCTTTTGTCATTTTACCCCTTTGCGCACCATTGCGGGCTTCAGATATTAGGTTGGAAAAAAAGTCTTTTCATTTTTTTCAAAGATTTATTACTTCACAACTACAAAGTCAAATCAATTGAGATAAACTCTATTTTGTTCTACTACACTTCTCCAAAGACGTGGTAATTTTTCTAATTCCTCTCGCGTAAAAGACTGCAGTTCTGAAGTCGAATCACCGCTGAATCCAATTTTTGAGGTCCTCGTCCGTTTCAAAATATTTCTCTCCAATTTCTTGCTTGAGAGCGTGGAAGAAATAGCATTCGGGAGGGCCGAGGTCAGGGCTATACGGTGGATGTGGCATTACCTCCCAGCCCAGCTTCTTTATTGTTTCTCTTGTGAGTCTTGCAGCATGTCGCTTTGCGTTGTCATGCAGGATCATCACCTTCGACTTCTCAGGCCTCTTTTCTTGGAAAGCTGCGGCGACTTTGTGGAGTTGGCCACTGTATGTGGCAGCAGTAAGTGTCTCTCCACTTCTGAGAGTTTGCCGATAAATCACTCCTCTGATATCCACCAAACACTCAAGAGAATCTTCCGTTCGTGAACATTGGGCTTGAGATCAGACATAGGGCTCTCTCCCTTTTGTACCCATTGCCTTTTCCTCGGAAGTTGGCACACAGAACCCAGGACTCTTCGCCTGTCACAATCCGCGGAAGAAACGATTTTCTTCCTTATCTGGACAGAAGAGAAGCAGCGATGGAGAGCCGTCGACCTTTCTGAGTGTCTGACAGGGCATGTGGAATCCAAGCTCCAAATTTCCATGAAAGCCAAGATTCTTCAGATGGATCCCCACTATCCTATGAGACACTTCGAGCTTCTCTGCCAGCTGACGTGTCGTCTGCCAACTATCGGTACGAAGAAGATGGTGTAGTTCACTGTCGTCCAATCCAGTTGGCCTTCCTGACCATGCTTTGCCCTCAGTGAATAATTTCCCTTTAAAGACTTTCCGAACCACTCGTAACAGGCGCGATGAGTAGTAGATCCCAAGCCATATATGTGGTTAATTTGGTCTGCTGCCTGACGTGCTGTGGATTCTTTAATGAATTCTTGAAGAATGCCGTGCTGAAAACGGCCATGAGGTAGATCTGGCATTGAGTTCGGAAGATTGGATGGATAACGAATTACAAGAAGAGTCTTAACCTGTGTCTGCGTGCGAACGGTAGACAAGTGTGATAGGATTACGAAATCAGCAATCAACATTGGCTAGTGCGTTTACAAGGGGAAGGGTAAAAAAATTTCGAAGTGTGAAGAGACTTTTTTCCAACCTAATACTTCTCCAATTCTGAGACAGGTTGCTGCAAACAGGGCAAGTCCTTTGTACTGTACTTCAGATTTGCAAAGAGCTCATGGCTTGAGACATTGTCAGAACGAAAAAAATAGATGTAACGAGGGTAAGATATGGACAGCAAGATTGTACACATGAGACACGATCAAACGACAGGCATAAGAAGCTGCTGAAAAAAGTCTCATGGAAGCGAGGCCGAAGATGTCCCATATCCAAGGTGCAGTGACCAGTGTACATTGGATCCGATCGAACATCTTTGGATAATTGGATGATTCGGATAACGGCGATTTTGCGGACCCGGGATTTTTGGATGATTCGGATCGAGATATCCGAAAATGATTCATTCGAATCCAATGTATAGTGGCCAGTAGTGGCTACCGCTTTGAGGATAGAAGCGAGCATCTGGTGTTCAGTTCAGCTGTGCCAATGCTCTCAAACGTGACCACCTACTATCTCCTGTCGCTTGGCGACGTGCGAGTTGCCTGCCTATTGCAGGTACTTCTCACTACCTGTATAATTAATGTCGTTTCCAAGGACGACACCTTCACAGAAGGTCATGTTTTGAAGGTGCGAAGGGCTCTGTGATCGATAAACAGCTGAAGAACGTGGAATGCTGCTGCGATCGGTAAATGCTGAATGATTCGGCAGTTTGAATGGGAAAAATGAAACTTTTTGAGCACTGCTGCAAGGAGACGAGTTTCTGACAACTATGTTCTATGCAGTCGAGGAACAAGGAGACACTAAACGTAGAAACGATGGCGAAGATGTATAAAAGTGTACCGAAAGCACCGGACGTCAGACATTGACACCTGCAGTTAGGCATCTTGTTAAAAACTGCCCATTAAAGGGTGGTGAAGAAGAAGTGGTTGCTATAAAAGCCGTCACGTGCTAAGGCGACGTGATTAAGTGGTAATGATATGGGACGAGAACTATGTTGGAGCTGTTAGGGATCGCCCTTCAGCAGGAAATGGTTTCCTACGTTTATCTGGAAAGAGAACTGAAAGTAAGGGGCGGTACAGCTCTTGAAATGCCTCGCATGTCTCGTCCTACCTCAAAATGGTATCGTAGAGCCAGCCTTCAATGCACATCTGACCTATGCGGTGGCTTGCGATGGCCAGCCGACGCACACATAGGTCATTGTTCTTTCCTTCCCAGACAAGTAGGTGTCAGTTTACCGACCCAAGAGGGTGAAGACGCTTAGTTGGCAAGAGCATGAAACAAAACGGTGAAGGATTCGTATAGTTACGCTAAGAGTCTTCTCGACTGAATCACTCGCTCCGTCGTTCTTCCAGCAAGGTAGTACAGATCAGCAAACTGGAACCATCGTTTTCCAATGTTGAATCTCGGGCAATAATGGGGGTCGGTTTAAAATGTACAGACCTAAGTGAAGAGTCGCGTCTGGCGGAGAAGCCGTTGCATGGAAAGATCGAGACACAGTCACTGGACTAGTTAGTTATCTTGACGAGGAGCCTATATGTGCTACCGAATAGCCTTAGAGGAACGAGACATAGTAGGCTTCTGATGAGAAGACCCCGCTGACAGATTGAACGAAGTGTTTCTCGGGAACGCTTAAGGAACTCTCGTTTGCCGAGCTAGATGTGGGTCGCTATAACGGTGTAAAAGTGAGACCCAAAGCAACATCTGAGGGACCAACCATCCCTTTAACTATGCAAAGTGTTTGCGAGGGAAGTCCCGTCTGAACTTCTGTTGCTGAACTTGAAATGAGCGGTGCATTCGTGATGCGGAGACGACCGAACTACAGAATTAATATCGAGATATTAAAAAGATGACAAAGAAAGAGGAGCAATCGAAAAGAAATAGCTTCGGAAGAAACAGAAAGCGACACAGCGGAGCCTACGAAATCAAAGCGCTCTCCTCTACTCTCGTGTAAAGGAGCAGCAACAACCAAAGGTAAATAATAACGACAAATCGAATAGACCAGCACCTCCTTGCTCCATAGACGAATATGGCGTAGGAGCAGAAAATAGCCGGCGTTAATCCAGCAGCAGACGGACGACGACGATGCGTTGTTGATCGACTGGAACGGCGGGGTCGTGGATTTTTTGCTGCCGCCGGCGAAGAAGTGTTGTCGCCCTCACGGTGCTCGTCGTCGTCGCAGTCGGTAACGGCAGGCGGCAAAGGGAATAGTGCTAATTTGGCGGTGAGCCAACGGAACACGACGAGTGACGCGGAGGGCCGAGCTCGACGGGAGGATGCGTGGTGTGAGGAGGGACGCGCGCGAGGAACGAAGAGAAGAGGTCAGTATGCCACCACGCCCCGATGCCGTGGAGACAACAGACGCTAAGAGACCGACCGGACGCGATTCGCTTCTGCTGCTGCTCCGCCGTCGTCACTGCCGTCGTCGTCGCCGCTTCTAGCGCGAGAGAGAGCAGCGAACTAATCATGTTCCCGTGACGGGTTGTTGTTTTGAGCGTGCGTGGAGCCTAATTCGACTTTAGCGAGCACACGGAGGATTTCGGTAACTCGGCAGAGCACGAAGGTCGATGGCCAGACGGAAACGAAATGGATATTCCGGAGGCAACGTATTGCGACGAGGAAGGGAATTAGCAGAAGAAGGTCTTGTGCGATGCAAGAGGCCTCACCAGGCAGCTCTGGGGGAGGCATCTGGCCAGAGTTGATGAAGAATCGTCTAACTTTATGCACGAAGTTCTCACCCATTAATTCAAGTGCATAAGTTTCCAGATGTGTTCAGGAAGCATTACAAGTTCGTCGAACACCTGGGTTAGAAATATTCATGAGCAACATCCTACTCAGTGGATCTGCTCAGGATAGCTACCTTTTCAAGAAACCCCCGCAAACGCCGATAGAATTCTTCTGGAGTGTCTGGGGAGCAGTTGAAGTATCAAATCACAAAAGCAATGCGTTGCAATGCAGCATGCACACTTCTAACTTTCCCGCTGCATGAACGCGTGGAGATAGATTGAAGCCTCAACTCTGGCACTGCATAAAATCCGTCCTTTAAAGATGCATCCGTTAAATGAAATATGGAAAAACGGTGCAGGTTGCAGAAAACTATAAAAGATAAGGTGCCAACAGGACTAGAGGCCACTGCCCTGCTGTTCAGACGGAAGTGTTACCGTTGAGAGTCGCACAGATCCGTTGGACCATCCAACAGCTGCTGTGGCGCAATCTCTCGAAGGTGCCGCGACTGTGGTCAGACTGGCATTCTTTCACAGTCTGCAAGAGACGTCGCTTCCTGACAAGGATGGGTGTTTTTATTTTGCAGGGAAAGTAAAAGTGTGCGCGATGTAACGTATTTCGTCGCTAAGATTCTTGGTTCGAGCTCCGTGCAGGCCAACCATGCCTTCCATCCCTCTGGGGTCGGCTTATTGATACGAGAGTTGCTTGAAGAACAAAATGACGACGGCATAAGGAACCATTGGCTAGTATTTACAACGTCTGGCCCACATTGCCTCCACGATATCCCGTAGGAGCAGAATGCGTGGCGCATCCCAAGAATCGATTAACGCCGACCTTTATCCCTTTCCGACTCAGGGAAGGGAGAAAAAGACGCTTTACTATCTGCCTCAAAGGAGTTGAAAGGATAATAACAGAAGATGAGCTGTAGCAGCATCATTGTCCTTCGCTTTTATGCTACTGTGTGAGTGGTTCCCGCGCACGAGTTTGGGAGATTAGTGAGACGCTGTTGCTCGGGCCGGCACAAGTGGGCTGAAGGGTCAAATCGCTTTCCTTGACTGCTCGTCTGGATTCCTTTTGAGAGCCTTCGAGTTGTATCAGATTCGAAGGCTTCGCAATTAACTGGAGTTCTGCACTGCTCCCCATATTGACTTCAACTTCAGGGGCACGCCATGCAGTTCTTCTATTCCTCCACGTGGGTGATTTGATGCTACACCTGTTCGGAAATAGTAAAATAGTGCCATGTTCGTCTGATGGCTTTCCGTTGTATTGGCCGAATATGCTCTCAAAGTGTCACGAGAACGTCAAGAAGATGTAGGATGCGTGGCGTTTTCGAAAGTAACGGTTAATGCCGATCTTGGTCCTCTTAATTTGTCCTTTAGGATTTGCAGAATGTTCGATTCTACGGAGCCTGAAAGGTGGAGGAAGAAAATAAGGGCCAAGTTCGGCCTCAATCTTTTTTGGGAACGCGCCATTCATTCTTCTTTCCCTCTTGTGATAAAGAATAATCCATTCTGCACAATGACTTACGGCATCCCGTAGAAAACCCATTGCTTTGGCATCAACAGAGAAGTCGGATCTGTCCTAGTCGGAGAGGGGCACTACTAAAAAAGCGGAACAATCATGAACAGCGTGTCCAGTCCCGGTCAGCAAGTTGCAAGTGGGGGTCATTTCGTGGCCTAGTTCAGCGTGTCATCACTGTAGAATAATTCGCCTTCATTTCTTGCACCGTTATTCAACAGACCGACCGAATTCGCCCCTCCCCTCCCCCAATTAGGACAGATCCGACAAGGCTTGTCTCAACTGGGCGGACTTGAATGTCGAAAGGTCTAAATGATAGGTCCTGGACGGGAACTGAGCCCGAAATGGTCTTGGAAAAGCAGGAGAACCGGCGCTTTCTGCAAGCTCTACTGCTCGACTCAGGGGCAAGCGGAATAGTAACGAATAGCGACGTGCTGATCGGTATCCGCCTGTACAGGGTTAAACTCGTTTTTAGGCAGATTAATAACTTAGCAGCGCGCGGTAGTGCAATCGTAGGGGGTACCTGTCGTCGCGTGCACCTTATTCCAGGTTCTTGGTTCGGATTTTTCACCGAGGCCAACCAAGCCTTCCATCCATCTCTCCGGGGTTGGTGGATTGGTACCAGACTTGTTTAGGAGGGAAATCCAGTGACTATTTCATCGGCTGGCCACTTCAAGACATTTTGTCGGCCAAATACGCATTCAAATCGTCTCCATGAAATCCTGCAGAGACAGTTTGAGTGGCGCTTCCTAAAAGGTATAGATTGACGCCGTCCTTAAAGGGTAAGGATAAAGGACGGCGTTACTCAATCCTCTTTGGGAGGCGCCACGCATTCTACTTCTACGGGATGTCGGGAGGCGGTTTGAATGCGTACGTGGCCATACAATGACTTGCAGTGGCCAGCCGATGAACAGATCAGCGTTTTACCTTCTCAAACACGTTCTGTACTGATTCACCACCCCCGGAGGGATAGAAGGCTTTGTTGGCCTAGGCGGGAAATCCGAAGCAGAAACCTGGTATCGGGTGAACGCGACAGCCGGGGCCTGCTGCGCTCATGCAGCCTCTTTTAGCCTTATAATGACGTAGTAGAAAATCGAAAACCGAAGAGAAACCTGGACAGTGTTGGGTGTTACTAGGCATGTGAGCGAACCTTTTTAAGAAGCCTTCAGAAGCACCGTGTTTGGCTAGTACTGAGCATGTGTCGCAGCAAGCGAGTTGCGCAGAGAGAGAGCGCACGGGGCGGCTAGTACAGGTAAACACCGCCCATCTGCCGGCAATTGCCACCACGCATCATATATTATGCAATTTGTGATTATCATTATACCGGCAACGCACCAGCGCTCGCTAATTCGCCAACCAGTCACTGCATAACAGAGACGCCGTGAGCAGGTTGCAAGCAGCTATGCCTTGAATGGAGGTGTGACCTGGCTGGTGTAAGGGGGCGATGAAGGCGCTGAATTGTCCTCTGGAAGAGTTCTGAGAAAGCCTCCGCAATTGGCTTGTCATCTATTTCGGGTCGACAGCGGCAATTAAACGGAGCGCGTTTAATTTGCTTTAATAGCAGGCCGAAGCGTTGATAATTGGTTATGACCCGCAGCTATCGCTCCATCGTAGTAGCATTACCCCAGTAATCAGGTTGAATCATTTCTTGTGAATGGACTGTGTGAACAGAAAGGTGAGGTCGCAAAGTATTGGAAATAGGAGGGGCGCCCTTTAAAGGTTAGCGCACCTGCCTCCGCAGCGCCTTTTTCGGGTTCATCGTGGCGTTACGGGCAATTTGGGAGTCAACATGTAGGTCGTGGCGGTGGTGAAGAACTCAGGGCGCAAAAGTGCTACCCATTTTGGTGCCACTTTAGGTCGGATGTTTACAGTCGAGCCCGTATCGAATCGATCTTAGGCTCGACTCGTGCCCGTCCAACCAAGGACGCCGCGAGGTTCACTGCTTTTATAGCACTTTTCTGAGAAGGATAAGGCACCTTCTTCTTCAGCGGCTCGCCCCATAGGTTGTGTAGGCAAGGGGACCATTCAAGGTGCCCCCCTTGATATCTCGTTGAAGCAGAACATTTGGCGAAGGATGTCTGACGGCAGACTTAGAATGGATGCACAATAGGTCCCTGCAGGGCTTCTCGAGCTCACCGAGAAATCGAATTCGTTATTGGTCTATTACAAGCACATTGTCAGAGATATACTATTTTCGTGTCGAATTGGGCACTTTTCAAATCGAATTGGACACATTTTTAAGCAAGACTGACACTTCTGAACTAAACTGCATATTTTCTAAATCGAAACAAGCATTTCTCAAATGAAAATAAAGCCGGTCAAAATAATTTTGTTGTACAAGGAAAATTTGGTATAACTTTCTTCGAAATTTTGAAATCTACCTGCCCTATACGTGAAAAAATGTTTGAAACTTTATAAAAATTCTATTTTTAAGGAGAAATAGTGATTCAATTTTGTTTTAAAGTGCAGAAAGAAGAGATCACGTTGCGATTTACTGGATCGTCACGATTTGTATTTGATTGATAGCAAAAATTCTGTTTGCATGCAGCAACTCAGATATAAACGACAGAAAAAGAACAGCCGTAAAAACACATATCGTCACATCGTTATATCAAGATGCAGCATTTACACAACCAATCGAATAAAATTCGCGACGATCTAGTCGAGTGCATGGTAAGATCTCTTTTTAAAAAATACTGTATGGTGGCTACCTTCCTGCGCTTTGAAACAAATTGCGTTCATTATTTTCCTTAAACAATAAAATGTCTATAATTTCAAGCAGCGTGTGCATTTATTGGAGCAGGTGAACTAAAAAAATTCGAAGAAGTTATAATAAATTTTTCTTTAACAAAAAATTAGCTCAAACTTTTCGAGAAGTGTCTCGTTCAATTTAAAAGGAGCTCGCTTCAATTTGGTACGTGTTACGTTTGGATTTGACGTTAAAATGGGATATAAGGGCTGAGATTTGAGAAGAATGGCAATGCAAGGTGTGGATGCTTTCAGCACATCGCGTAGAGGTTAGGCATGGATTGCTTAAGGTCTCTGTTCCTTTGCGACTTCACATTGAAGGCGTGTTTGTGTGTTTGAAGGGAAGAGCAATGAACTGGTCCAAGGATTTCGAGACAGAGATTTGAGCTTTGAAATTTGTGAAGGTCAAGGCCGAAAATGAAGTCAAAGTGGTCTGGTCTCCTAATCTACGTTTGGTTCGCGTCGGAGCATGCGCTGGCTGTCGCTTACACTGCGAGACGAGACGAGGGCCTCGGTTCGGGTCCCACTCAGGCCCACCTAATCCTCCGCCCCTCCGGGGTAGGCGAATTGGTACTCGAATTGTCTGGGAAGTACAGAACATAGCTTGTTTTGTACAGGTCAGGTACACATTCAGATTGCCTCCAGGGGCCGGATTCATCAACGACTTATGTAACTTTAACGGAGGATTGTAAGCTTATCAAGCGATATGGTCAGCGATAAGCCGCGTTAAAAGCTCAGATAACGCGGCTTATCGCTCACCATATCGGTTGACAAGCTTACAATTCTCTGTTAAAGTCACGTAAGTCGTTGATGAATTCGCCCCCAGGTGGTCTCATAGAATTAGAGTTCGTGACGCATCCCAAAAAGGATTGATTAACACCGACGTTTATCCTTTTACCATTTGGCCCACCTTTGTGTTCAGATCGCGTGAGTCTGCATTCCGAATTGGAATGCGTTCCGTGCGACGGCGGACTGCGATGGCTGCTGACCTCTCGGACACATGATCCGGTGATGGAAGCACGAGTGACGGGGTTTCAGTTTCCGAACATGGGAACGTGTGCTGGATGTGTGCCTGCATCATGAGCTCCGACTCAGGGAGCTCGATGTCCATGTTTTGAATGTGGATTCGGCGTCTTCTTGGAGAGACGTGGTTTCTTCGCAGCGGGAAGCTCTACATACAGATCGACTCAGAATATTCAACACAAAGGCGACCATCAAATGTCGAGAGGTGCCTCGATCTGCTGACAACATAGCCATTTTTAACTCAGCAAAAAGTGTTTACATACGGCTAAGCAGCCAAAAATTTAAGGTTCGAATGGCTTGCTTGGGGTTTCGCTATTTTCCTTTTTTTTCAGAGCTTGGAAAAGTCAAAGTTGCTTGAGAAACTACCCTGTGCTGTGCGAAGAAACACAGAAGCTAAGAGAGTTCAAAAGGGCGTCGTATGGAATAAACGAGACAGCTAACTTCTAGAAGTTGATCGGGGTCCACCGTTACCCCTGCTGTACGAAAAATGGAAGAATGACTGTACAACCCTGGGGACCACGCGTCTTAGGAAGCTAAAATGTCATGATTTCCCTATCCTACACTTTAATCAAACACTTACCAGAGAAGAGGCTCGATCTTATGTCTGAACTGCCGAAATGAAAACCACTGCGGGAAGCGCAGCCCTTTAAATTGTAGAAAAGTACTTTCCATTTCTTTAGTTCTTGAACCTTCGTAATTGGGGATCTCGAAAGGTTGCTAAGGAGAATCGCACATCCGTACACACAAGATAATACCTTCCAAGCATCGAATATGCAGAAAAAATGCGGAAATAATGCTCAATAAGCAAGGGTCAGGTGCGGGGTTTCATGAGCTTGCAATAATTTTGCATTTTTTTTCTGCATAATTTGTGTTTGCATCGTGGCGTCTGTGGGATTCCATGGTAAATCTTGAGGGCTCCAGACGTGGCTGGCAGCCATCCAACCCATATACCTCTGGTTTGGTCGAACTCTTTGATAGGATCGAATAGCGTCACACGCTGGTTAGAATCTTGATGTGGTCTGTAGCCTTGTCGAAGACTCCTAAGGGCATTCCTCACCACTTGTGAAGCGCTTATATCTTCGAGGACGGCTAGCTTGAGGAACAGTCTTTCAACTGACCAGAGAAGGGTCTAAAGCGTACGTGTGAACGGGAATATGAGGATCTTGTAGCGTTGTTTTGACTGAGCTCCTCACGAGGTTATACAGATCTTTATTGGCTAACGTTTTGGCGGTATCGACTTCTTCAGAGCCTGAAAGGAAGGATCAAGTCAAAATGCGGCTACCGCGTCAGACATCGCCTCAACCAATATAAATAAAAGGATCGCTGCAAGAGTCGCCTTCAAATAATAGAAGGGTGCGCTCCATTTCTGCAATGCCCTTGAGCCTACCGAGTAAGGGCCGCTAAAATTTACTATAGAATCACTCAGTCTCACAAGGCAATACTTTCATAACATCGGATATGCAGAAGAAAATCCACAAAGTACTGCAGGCTAATGCGAAGCAATATTTTTGCATTTTTTGCATACTCCGTGTTAGGAAGGTATTGCCTTGTGCGACCGTGCGATTCCATTAGTAAACTATCGGGGCTCCTAACACGGTAATTTCAATGGCTTTTCAGAAATTGAACATACCATCTTTTATTTGAAGGGTGGAGATTCGCATAGTGTTATTCGCCTTTATATCGGCGCTCGAATGTATACGCCGGAGATTCCCTTCTGGTGAGCTTCCTCATCCTAGTAGGTGTTCTCTTGAACTTGGTGGGAGTGATCTTCAATTGCATCTACTACCTTTCCTCATCTGCACATCTGGACTCGAAGTTGTTGTCTGAATTTCTAATTTCCATCTCTGTTCGCCATTATTGTCGTCCTTGCAGAAGCTCTCTTCTTGCTCCTTTACCAGTTTTGGAACGGATTCCGATTACACACAGTTTTGCGTTTGGTCACGCAGGTATGTGGGAACTGCGACTTTGATCTGGACTGAGCACGGCGAGCGTGATACATTGCCGTTTCAGAGGCATGCTGTCCATCCTCTGAAGTTGCAAGTGCGTCTAAAAACACCCGGAATCATCTATCAGCCTATTTCAGCGCCCATATGGAGCTGAACGCGGAACGCACTGATAGGTCGCCTTGAATACACATACGCCGGAGACGATTTGTCCGAGCCTGTGCATACGCGTGCTGAGTCCGCATGCCGCCTGCCGATGCTGACGGTGGTGCTTGATTGTGTTGCCATTTAGTAGCTGGCTGGCGGCTGGCCAACCGATCGCTGGGCGGCTGCGACTTGACGACGCCATCTGTTCGTATTCCTCCAGCGAATGATTGCCGAGCACAACACTTCTGACGATTACGCGCGTCAGAACCACGGCCGGCTCGTCGTCGTCGAATCGCGGAATGCATGTGTGACCTCGTCGTCGGGGTGCTCGCGGTGACCGAACGCAGCTCGTAATGATACTTCACGCATGATTCCGCGAGCAATCGCGTCACTACACGCTTCTCTCACAGGGTCGTGAGAGCGACCTGCTGTGCATTGGAGGGGCTAGGATTAGCCAAAGCTAAACTGTAGTGGCGAAAATGGCTGGGAGCTCAGGTACTTCCCGAAGATCCAATCTCAGACGCTGTAGAGAACTATAAACAGTGGATTTAATCAGTTCGTTTGGGGCAAACAGCGCATTGTGCTTCAGTGTGACATCGTTGAGGCTATCTGGAGTCCTATCAGCCTCTGCAGTGACATCGAGAGGAGAGCTGACGGACAGGTCAGGGCGTTATCCTTCTAGACAGATCTGGCGCCAGTGCCAGCGACCAGAAGGAATTGAAGGGATGACTAGCCTGGCCAAGAAACGAATGCATGGCGCTAGTTCTTGGTCCAACTCTTAGAAACTTTTCGGATAAAATATGGCATTAGTCAGTTCCTTCTGGGACGCGCCACACATTCTAATTATACGGGATGTCGTGTAAGCAATTAGATTGCCTATTTGGCCTATACAATGACTTGTGGTGGCCAGTCGATGAACAAGTCTGGTTTTAATCTTCTCAATCAGGTCTGGTAAAAATTCGCGATCCCGTAGGATTGGAAGACCTGGTTGATCTGGGCGGAAAATCCGAACCAAGATCCTGGAATGGCGGGCGTGCGACAGTTGGCACCTATTCCGACTGCGCTCTACACATACTTTCGGGATCATCGGGATAAAAAGGAAAGGTCGAATCAAGGGTAAGAGTGAAAAGGCCGTTGAACACCAGAAGGTTTACGGAAGTTGGATGGAAGATGAGGGAGTACATGGGTGACTGAGATTTCAAGGAATCATGCCGCGGAACGCTCCAAGATTGGCAGATATGTAGCACACAGACATTTTTTGAGGGATGAGCTGCATGGACTCAATTGTACTGATCAGAGAACGAAGGAAAGCTCAGCCATGTCAGAACGCACTGATGTTACGACTACAATGGAGGCATGTGACAGGAGCGAATACAATACGTTTGAAACGATCGATGCTGACACCTTCAGCAGAAGTTTGCCAAGAAAATCGAGCAAGGATTGTCGGGTTACTGGAGTGTGTGCTATACGGCCGTTCTAAGCCTGCAAAGGAACGGATGTTCACAATTTATACACTTAGGGAAGTCCCATGGGTCTAGATGTCAAGGCAGCGCAGTGCGAGCTACGAGTGCGGGCTTTATCAGAGCTTGACAAGTACCCTAATAGTGCGCATGGTGAACTTGCCTTCCAGTTGCATCGAGGAAGCCAGGAATTGAAGGGAAAAACTTCGACGTTGAGCCGCCTCATTGGTATGTGCCGTGCTTAGTGCTTTTACAGTCTTGTGGAGGGGCTTTGTTATTGCACGTGAGACATTTCAAAATGACTTTCTGTGGCCAAGAGGTGGACAGGTTAGTGAGCTGTACTTCACAGATACGACTGTTACCGATTTGCGTCTCTCGACAATGCTAGGCTTTGGTTGGTATACATTGGACCCGATCGAATCTTCGGATAATTGGATGATTCGGGTAAGGCTAATTCCGCGGGCCCGGATTTTTGGATAATTCGGGTAACGGCGATTTTGAGTGCGTCGATCTGTATGATTCAGATCGGGAATCCGAATCGGGTACCCGAAAATGATTCTTTCGGATCCAAGGTATACTGGCCGGGCGCAAAACGTCTTCTATCTAACACAGGAAATGCGTTTCAAGGAGGTCAGCCCCATCCGTCTTGAGTACAAGTATACTACTCCAGTCAAACGACCATCACCACGATCACAGTACCTGCAAATTGAATGCGCTGCGCAGTGAAGTGACGAATTCAGTGCCATCATTGTTGGAGCCCTCTTTCCCTACAGCTTTATTGCTCACATCTGTTAGATCTTTCGGCCTCGCAGTTCCGTTATCAGAGCCCAGACCTCGAACATATGGCTAGAGTGGTAAATCGTCCGAGTTCTTGGACATACGGCAATGTACAGCGTGCTTTGAACGATTTCGAAGCCTCTTCAAAGGCAGATCTCGAGTTTAAGCCTTTGAACATGCTGGTTATGTTGGAAAATGGGATCTATGTGAGAGAACCGTGAGTACAAACTTTCGGGATGTGTCCCTCTCCCAGAATTGTAGGGATTCGGTTCCCTATAATGCTTGGTTAGCATTTCATTTGTCGTAACCGCATTTGCATGTAGTGACTGTGTTGCAGATCCTCGCTTCAGTTGTTATTGGAATTGCAGCTTGGCCAATGCACTAAGATAAAGGACAGTTGTCTGGAATGCGCCATGCATTCTGATTTCTTTTGTGTGATATCAAGAAGGCACGTTGAAGTGACGTATTAAATTAGTAACTCAAATGCACATGGCAATTTGCTTCACGATATATCGCGGAAGTTGAATGCGTTGCGCCGCAGAACAAAGACTTATTTGGTTTAGTAAATAAGGGATAAAAAAGGATATAGGATGGCGTTACTCAATCCCTTTTGGGATGCGCCACACCGTCATTTCCTACGGGTTGTCGTGGAGGCGATTTGAATGCGTGTTTGGCCATACAATGACTTGTTGTAGCCAGCAGATGAATAGGTCAGCGCTTTATCCTTTCCGGAGAAACTTGGCACCAATTCACCGACCCGGAGGGATGGAAGGCTTTGTTGGCCTGGCGGGAAATCCGACCCAAGAACTTGGTATTGGGTGCACGCGGCAGCCGGCAGCTTCTCCCGCTGCGCTACTCTCGGCCTCCGCCTCCATCAAATAAATTCGATTGAAATAGTGAAATTGGTTTCCAACAAATAAAAGTCAGATGAAGGGTGTCCGATGAGGAAAGGTTAATCAATCACTTTGTGGGATGCGCCACGCATCCTCACTCCACAGGATATCGTGGAGGCAATTTGAATGCATGTTTCACATATATGACCAGAGGTGACATAATGATTTAATCAGTGTGTCCTTCCTAGTCTGATCTAGTAGAGACTCTTCGATCCCACCCATCAGGGGTTAGGACCCTCCATCTCGTGGAATGGGTCATATATTCCACCCGCGCGTGAGATCAGCTCTTGCCGACTGCGCCACAGACATCTGTCTTTAAAATGGTAGAAACAGTTCTTGAAGAGCGTCAGCACTGACCTGAATAGAATCTCGGGAAATGTTTTCAAATTAGGCGAAATGATTGCACGAAGAGGTCACCGGCACGTGAAAAACTGTTTGTGGCTGTGGCCTAATTCTGGAGTGAAGTGGCGAAGTTCCACTATATCCATTACTACCCACATGCTCTTTTTCTCCGTTTAGCTCCCACAACTTTGATCTCCCGGCCTTTCGAAGTCTCAGTCCCGTCGTGAGGTTCAGATTTCCCAGACGTTGCTCCGATTATGAAGATTTGGAGCACTAGGCCTTGCATTTCATTTCTGCTTGGTTATACGATCTGTCAATAAGAGCAGTAGCACTGAGCTTCCGGAATGGGACTCAGGTTTCAGAACGCGGTTCACCTCATTGCGTTCTACGGCATGGGCATGGAAGAGATTTGGGTCTTAAGTTGCTGGGCAATGATGAGCTCGAATTGTTGGAGGTGGACATGTGGGCATGGGGTCTATCTCCTCGAGGTCACTCCTTCAACTAGTTTTTTAGCCGGTGTGTACATTCTATAGGTGCAGAAGTTACGAATGTCATCAAAAGGAGAAATAGGG
>CANDYH010000669.1:0-15086 GCA_947396885.1 Heligmosomoides polygyrus polygyrus | reverse complement strand
CTCCTGTATGCCCTATCGCGGCAACCAGGCTTTTTCCTCTTCGTTTTCTCTCCTATTCCTTAAATTTTCTATTGCTTTTTTGCAAAGAGCCACATACTACCTACCTAAATTATTTCGTTGTTCGCCTTTGCGCATCATTTTTCATGTTGACCAAAATAAATAAACAAACAAACAAAAAAAACATCGTTATGAGAGCCTACAGAGAAAAGTGTTTCTTCGTCCTTCAGGAGCAAGTTATTCTGTTCACCCTAGAAGAACATCTTCCCGGCGCACTATTCAACATCAAAAAGGTTTATGAGTGCATCTTCTCGTTGGTAGAGGGCGTTCGTTTCTTCCAAGGCAGTTGATGAGATTAGAATAATCTTTATCTGTGCCTGTCACGTTGGAAGCAGCAGGAAAAGGTTCCAGAGAAGCGCTGGTAGTTCACTTGAAGTGAAAAATGGAAGTCTTCCAACGCAGGATTACACTAACTGTATAACAACTCACACAATGCGGCATCATTTAAAGAGAGCTGTCGCATGTCCTAGATGTGTTGATGTGTCTTGGGTGACAATGTTTCATATGGCTTCCGTATACGAAATGTGGCTTTCTAACTCCTGTCTCACAACCTGATTTACATAGCGATTTTTTTCACGAATTCGACTCAAAAGGCATAAGAAGATGTGCCTCAACAGCGAGCCTAGAGTTCTGCTGCCTGACTGTAATGAAGTGACTCCAGATAAAATCTTCAGATGCTTGTTTCATCTGGGAGCATGAAAGGGGCATTTGTGAAGGAGTGCTCTCTACATAGATCTGTCTACTTCTCGGACAGGGGCAGAAACAAGCAGTTAAATAACACCAGTCGCGAGCTAAGCTTAAAAACACCACCAATTCTATTTCAGAACGGCTAGACTTGCTGTTCACCTTATTTAGGCTTGTAAGAGCCAGATATAACAAGAATTAATTAACAATAATTGTATACCAGTTCGGTGGCTATAATTTGGAGTCAATTTCCTTGTGTTAAAAAGGCGTTTAGATTTTCACTGACACCTCACCAGTAAGCGATCGATGGAGCAATTCAAAGAAACTAGTACCTACTTTTCATGCAGCTTTTCTTTCATGCTTTAACGAATGGGTATCAACCCAGCGAGAAGATATTTTACGGAAAATCGCAGTTCCACTTTCCCTATTTTTCAGGGAATCTATGAAACCCCAGCATTGGACAGCGTATTTGTCGGCGACATTGGCGCTATATTTTGTGCTCACTCTACGAACGATTTTCACAATCAGGTATGTTCTTCATTTCTGTATGAATATTAGTGTCCGATTTATAAGAGCCAAGTGAGTGCTCCTCTAAGAACGTTTGCCTTCAAGGGTGATTCACGGAGTACATAGATGCTTCTCTGATGAAATTGATATATTTATATGGTCAGCGCATTAGACTTTGGATCTAACGCCGACTTTTCGGATAATCTGATGACTCAGATGGGCCATTTTTTCAAACCACGAGTTTTTGGATGATTCAGATAAAAGTTGTTTTGAAAATCCCGGATTTTAGGATGATGCAGATGAACGAATTTCTTCAGATCGGATATCGGACGTTTGATTCGAACGACACCGGATAATGCGTTAGTAATCGAGGACGACAGTTCCTTCAGTATATAGTGAATTTGAAGAGTACACCAGTTGTTATTATATAATAGAACCTTTACGAAATCATCGCCAACGAAAACTAACAAGCGCGCCAAAACTAGGGTGAATGCGAAATGAAGGCTCGTGGAGGTATAAAAGCTGAAAACTCAAAAATGATAAACGAATAAAGAGGCGGCGTTAGTCCATCGCTTTTAGAGATGCGCCCCGCATTCTGCTGACAGTATATCGTGTGGGAAATCTGAATACGCAATTGATCCGTACAAAGTATTGTCGTGACCAGCCGACGGCCAGGGTATATAGTGTTTTATCCTTCCAAAAACAAGTCTCGTACCAATTCTGTGACCTCAGAGGGCAGGCTTGGTTGGCCAAGGTGGGGTCCAAACCAAGTACTTTGAATCGGAATGCACGTGACAGCCGACGCTTTCTACGACTTTGCCACCATGCATTAACTTCATAAGGGCAACTTTTGTGCGTTTTTCTGATTCTGTAAAGACTTGAACGTTTTCCCTGCCTTCATTTAAAAAGAAGAGAATTGTTGCCTCATCTTTTGAATTCATACTTTCTCTTAATAGTGTCGGACGATTCCTCAGAATAACAGCCCTGTTCACAGTTCACGAACCGTCACATTCGATCGTGTTCCGAAAGTTGCACCAGGTTGGAAATTTTCAGCACTCGATATGATGACACTCCTGAAACGAGGTGTCTGGTGGCGTCGCTGCACGCAACAGAACACGACGGCGGTATAGGCAACGTCATGTTCGAACTGCTTGGCTTCATGGCGATCGCAAAGCAGCTGAACAGGTAGCTGTTTCACTATTATTGTTCTTTGTTCATTCTCCATTTTTATCTTTCATTTTTTGCCTATGCGTGATGCGGAGTTTAGTCCGCAGTAGCGAAGTGCGTCGTTACTACTACGAAGCACGCGAATCTTTTCCTCAGCATTTTCTTCCACATTCCTCTTCCAAAAAATCCCACATTTACAATCATTCGACTGCAACTCATAAAAGATTTCACATTCAAGCTTCCTCAAGAAACTGGAGAAAAGAAGGTGGAGACTCTCAACAGCAAAATATGATACTTATTCGAGATCGACGTCTGCAGTGATTGAACTCATGGAAACAGTACCGGAACCACTAAATTACAAACCGCATCGGACGTACATAAAGCAACCTTGCACTTCTTTGTGTTCCCTATATAGGAATTGTTTAAAAAATTTAGTCAGACATATAGAATGAATAGAATATATAATGATGCTTCAAATGTGCTCATAGTAGCATGAAGGAATTCTTAAAAATCTTTCTTTTCAGCCACCGACCGTTTTAGGTTTTATCAAAACACACAAAAGGTTTCCTACATGGTGTGACAAAAGTGCTGTTCGTTTGAATCCAAGATCAGCCTAATATTTTTAGATAATTATCGATCTAGGAATACGACTACTTTACGACTAGTAGACCCGCCCCTCGGTGGAATGAGGGGTGGTCGTGGGGTGGTGGCGCGTGAGTCATGAGCACTGCGCCCTAGATAAATTAGAGAACGCCGACTATTAGGTTGGAAAAAAGTCTCTTCACACTTCGAAATTTTTTTTACCGTTCTCCTTGTAAACGCACTAGCCAATGTTGATTGCTAATTTCGTAATCCTATCACACTTGTCTACCGTTTGCATGCGGACACAGGTTAAGACTCTTCTTGTAATTCGTTATCCATCCAATCTTCCGAACTCAATGCCAGATCTACTTCATGGCCATTTTCAGCACGGCATTCTTCATGAATTCATTAAAGGATCTAGAGCACGTCAGGCAGCAGACCAAATTAACCATATATATGGCTTGGGATCTACTACTCATCGCGCCTGTTATGAGTGGTTTGGAAAGTCTTTAAAGGGAGATTATTCACTGAGAGCAAAGCATGGTCAGGAAGGCCAACTGGATTGGACGACAGTGAACTACACCATCTTCTTCGTACCGATAGATGGCAGACGACACGTCAGTTGGCAGAGAAGCTCGAAGTGTCTCATAGGGTAGTAGGAATCCATCTGAAGAATCTTGGCTTTCATGGAAATTTGGAGCTTGGATTCCACATGCCCTGTCAGACACTCAGAAAGGTTGACGGCTCTCCATCGCTGCTTCTCTTCTGTCCAGATAAGGAAGAAAATCGTTTCTTCCGCGGATTGTGACAGGCGAAGAGTCCTGGGTTCTGTGTGCCAACTTCCGAAGAAAAGGCAATGGGTACAAAAGGAAGAGAGCCACAGGTCTGATATCAAGCCCAATGTTCATGAAAGGAAGATTCTCTTGAGTGTTTGGTGGATATCAGAGGAGTGATTTATCGGCAAACTCTCAGAAGTGGAGAGACACTTACTGCTGTCACATACTGCGGCCAACTCCACAAAGTCGTCGCAACTCTCCAAGAAAAGGGGCCTGAAAAGTCGAAAGTGATGATCCTGCATGACGATCCTGCATGACGATGCAAAACCACATGTTGCAAGACTCACAAGAGAAACAATAAAGGAGCAGGGCTGTGAGGTAATGCCATATCCACCGTATAGCCCTGACCTCAGCCCTACCGACTACCATTTCTTCCGTGCTCTCAAGCAAGAAATTGAAAAGAAATATTTTGAAGCGGATGAAGACCTCAGAAATTGGATTCAGCAATGGTTCGACTCCAGAACTGCAGTCTTTTAAGCGAGAGGAATTGGAAAATCACCCAGTCTTTGGAGAAGTGTAGTGGAACAAAATGGAGTTTATCTCAATGGATTTGACCTTGCAGTTGTGAGGTAATAAATCTTTGAAGAAAATGAAAAGACTTTTTTCCAACCTAATAGTAGTAAAAATGTGAATGTAGTCTAAATGGAGTTAACCAATATTATTTGGCCTAACCTGTGTATTCGATTTCAACAGGCTTGAAACTTAAAAGCGGTAAGTTCGAAACTTTAAACGGTGTTTCAAGGCGCAAAGAAATGTTAGCAACGTTCTTTCTCGTGTCAGCTTTGACTCAAGGGTTAAAGGTATTCCTTAGCTGGTTAAAATTCCTGCTTGAGACTAAAGTAAATTGAAAACAAATACAATAATTATACTCTCCTTTAAAGTTTACGTACACAAATGGCTCAGAAAGTATGCAGGACCCTGGTTGATTACATTGTATTATCTTCCGGATTGTTCAACCATTTTCATTTTACCACCCCATTATATGCGAAATGAGTTGGTAAATCTTAACCAACGACCAACATCAGCACTGATGAGATTTCAAGAAACATCAGGAATAGAATAAATGTGAATATCAGAAAACAGCAAAATGCACCAACGTGAAATAAAAAGAGTGAAACACATCATCTATTCAGAGCTTTTGTGCGTATCTATAACGTTTTTTGTATTTAGTTTTTGCCAATTTTAGGATAGGAAAAAAGGATACTCTTAGAAAAGTTGAGGTGTATGTAGCACGGCTGTTTTTAAACTGCTGTTAATTAAGTCAGTCTACAAAAGAAACTATGATGTTCCGTACGTTTGAAGGTGAAAGCTGTGCTTTCAGGACGCCGGTGGTCACAAACCCTTCAATGATTAGCCATCTGAAACACATCTACACCTACTTTCCACAAATCGGCTTGCATTTACAGCACAACGCAAGTTTTGGTCAAGTTTTTTATCGTTTTCGTCAAAAAAGAAGACATGGAAATTAATGGATTTTCTTTTTAGAAAACCCATACAGTAGTGTAAAATCAAAACATCTTAGGCTGTATGTCGAAGGACGGTCTTCGTGTACACTCCACTTGAATACTGTTGTCGCCATGATCCACGAATTGTTAAAAGGCTGAAGATGAAAGCTGGTGTTCTTTCAATATCTGTACATCTTCGCTATTTACAGGTAGTAAAGACATTCATGTCGGTTTGCTTTTTAATCGTGAATTTTATTCCGTGCCACCTTTTCCAGATCGCCACTATGTGTACTCTGTGATAAGAGCTCTGACAGAAAAGGAGCTTGGATCCTCATGCACCTAACTGCAAATTTATCTTGGTGCTAGGTTGGCTGACGAAATGGGGGCGCTGGTCGTCAATGTGACCTACATTAGGAGGCGACAACGCGATAGCCAATCAGTGCACACTCCATTCTTGATGCTACGCCCAACGCGACCCCGATGCGACCTGATGGGTCTGACAAGAAAAGGTTAGCAACTCATGGTGAGCTCTTGCGATACTACCTTGACGGAATCTAGGGCAATGTGAGCGGAGTCCAGAACTACAGTTAGTTTTTGCTCAACGCCTTTTTAAGGACCGGAAAAATGAGTGTAAAAACACTCATCAACACCTATGACACCACTGATAACTGTATCGGTTGCGTAAGCGGTGGAAGAGCCGCCTCATAAGAGCACACGGGAGGACCTTTGAGTTCGAGTCCGCGTACTGCCAGTATTTTTGCACATATTAGTTTGCTGTTGCTACGCTTTCTCTTGATCGCAGAACTCAATTGTAGACCATCAATGCTTACAATAAACCAAGACTGTCTAATGGCGCCCTCAGACGTGCTCGTTTTTTAATGATTCACCAGTACCATATCATAGATATTACCGTAACTGCACACACTTACTCATACTTTATGGTTGAATGTTATAAACCCGGGCTATATCGGTAAATAAGTGTAGTAAAAAAGTGGTTGAGTCTAAAATTGACTCTTGTGATCATGAGAAAGCATAATAATAACAAACTAATATGTGCGAAAATAGTAGCAGTACGCGGACTCAAACTCAAAAGCACTCCAGTGTGCTCCTATGAGGCGGCACTCCAACCGCCTGCGCCACCGAGGCACGACATGGGGGGAGGTCATAGGGGTTGGTGACTGTTGTGTATACGTTTTTACACCCTTTTTCCGGTCTTTAAAAAGCATTCAGCTAAAACTGACTGTGATTCTGAACTCCGCTCACCCGCGGCCCTACAACCTGTCAAAATAGCATCGCAAAAGCTCATCATGAGTTGGGGACCTTTCCTTGTGAGATACCCCCAATCTCCATGAAGGCGGCTAGGTGGTTTAGGTGCACCTAGCATTCTGCTTTCTGAAATGTCGCAGAGGCGATTTGAATGCGTCTTCGGTCTATACAATGACTTAAGATGGCCAGTCGATGAACGAGTCAGTGCTATATCCTGCCAAGACAGGTCTGGTTAATTCACCCACCCTGGAGGGATGGAAGGCTTGGTTAGCCTGGGTGTGGGGAAACATTTGAGCCAAGAACTAGGAATCGGCTCCAGGCGATAGCTGGCGCCTCCTCCGACTGCGCTACCATGCGCCCTTTCACTGCTGTGCGCGCAAACCCTAGACAAATGCCCGACTCGGGTTCACTCTTCACGATTAATTTTTGGCGATTTCAGACGTTCAAATATCTCTGGGACTTGAGCCGTCCCGAAATCATGCATGCTGTTCGCGGTAGCAGCTACGCGATGTTCGTCGCGAAGCACAGACTGTTTCCCAGTCGCCCTGCAAATCGAACGGAGCTCAAGTACCACATCTTCCCGTATGCCTCGTCTCCCATACTCTCCTTTTACACCGTCGAGTATTTCAGCATATGCGTTCACATAAGACGAGGCGACTTCGCCGAGTCCTCCATGCATTTGCCGTCCGATAAGGAGTTCACCATCGCTGCTATGCAATATCTCGTCGAAAAAGGTAACTGCTAACCTTATACGTCAACGTTCACCTAGACTTCCAAAATGTCTATCGATCTTGATTCCTGTACTCATGCGGGAGACATTCATTGTTTACAAATGGCATTCGCTTTTTTGCAGATGCGCTCAGTGCAAACGGCAAGAAATGCAAAAGCTTTGCAAGTTGTATTTTTAAAGAAAACATTTCCTCAGCATAGATGCAACTTCCCGTGTGTTCTGCTCAGCACCCTTTCCTCGTTTGGAGCTACGTCTGAAATGATCTGAAATGCTTTTCTTTCTGACATCCTTCAGTGCATGCATCATTGAACGGGCAGTTTCCTCAGATTTATTGCTTCACTTTCCCTTGTTAAGGAGTTGATGTGCATTTAAGACAAGAGCAGGTTTCTTACCCATCGTCCACCCCATGGCTCTTACCCATGGTATGTTAACCAGATCAAATATTAAAGGAGAAACGAACAATACGTCTTACTAATTTCATCGTCCAGATATCGAAAGTCATCATGACAGCAAATGTCGAAGGCTCAAACATAAAAAATGGACGGTGGTACCTATAAACCACATTTAAAGTCTAATGTGCAATACAAATAAAATTGCGACGAATAGTTCTTAGGTTGGTTTTTCTTTATATTCTATTTCGTGTTTATCTTATTTGTATGCAAGCCTAAGCTCCTGTGTCAGGTGTGAGTCGATCACTCTGCTTCCTGGACAAGATACTCCAATAGAGCGCTAGAGCTCTTCAGTAAACCGCAGCATTGACTGACTCCCATGTAGAAGCTACATTTGTGATAGCTTTAATTCCTATCACGTTCAACGCTTTCAAAAGTTTACTGGACAAATATTTTATGCGCTATATCTTCTCTTGAAAAAAAATTGATAAATTTATGTTGTGGACAACATTCAAATATTTACGTGTTCTTTAGTCTCAGCTCACCACTTGTGCGTTGGCATGATTCGAGCATAATAAATATTTATGAAAGTTAGAAATTTGCAGGCCTTCCGTGAAGCCTCTGCCGCGTCCACATAGATATGTTTCGCTACTTTTCTATGGAAACAGACACCCATCTGCGACGACTTTCCTCACAGTTCACTTGTTCGTTAGCCCAGATTGTTTCAGTGCGAGAGGAAGACACTCGAGCTCCACACATCTACGTCTTCACAGACAATATTAACTGGACGAAAAAGGAAGTGGTTGAGCCATACCTTCGACTCAGCAAAAGCGCTGTTCACCCACAGATTGCCACTGCCCATGGAGAATACCCTCCAAATTCCGAGTGGGAATTCAGTCGAACGTACTGCGACAGAGTGCTCCTCACAGGTTGGTTCAGTCTACGTTTACATTCTCTAAAGATATATTCACTAACTTCCTAGCATAGGTGAAACACTTCATATCGACTAGCTATCGCGGGTCATTTAAAGACCGGACGCTCATACATTAAAAGTGCCTCTCCTACTATATAATGGAGTAGTGTGTGTGTATGCGTGTGTGTGTATGTATGTATGTATGTGTATGTGTGTGGTTGTGTGTGTGTGTGTGTGTGTGCGTGTGTGTGTGTGTGTGTGTGTGTGTGTGTGTGTGTGTGTGTGTGTGTGTGTGTGTGTGTGTGTGTGTGTGTGTGTGTGTGTGTGTGTGTGTGGTGTTTCCGTGAAACTGGAGTGGGGAAGACCGTATTGGCGATACTCAACGATTGATGGCGATCGACAGCGGCCTGAAACTTTAGCCCTGGCCCTGGAGGTAGTCGAGGTCGCTGAACCCGAATCTGAAGTTCGTTTTTGAAGAATCCATCGCCACTAATTGATATTGGGCAAATAATCGATTTTTTGTGAATGTCGTTCAATTTTTCCATTTCTTTCTAACTTGCCGTAGTCGACATAGTTAAGGTGTAAGGTGTCCTTCTTGAAGAAACCGTGACATAGATGGGAGGTACAGTTGATGATGAGAAGTTATTACCACAGCGTTAAGAGGTAGTACCATAATTGCAGCTTTCGAATGTAGAAGGAATTCTTCAGATGGATTCCGATGACTTCTCCTTTTATGTGCTCCACTGTTAGGACTCGCGGTCTCTTGTCTGGTTTCCCTAACTTTCTCAGATCCCATTGACGTCTACATCTGAACAGTCGTCACCCTCGACACATCGTTTGCGACTAAATTGTATGTACAAGGGAAGACATTCGAGTAGCCTAGAACACTGTCATGTCACTTTTCATTATTCAGCTGGCTTTCTCACCTAACAAGGCACATCTCCATACCCGGTGCTAATTAGTGGTGCCGCTTCATATTAGGGGGGGGGGGCAAAAGTAATGAGACACCCCATGCCGTGTCCACATATCTCGTGGCTGGAGTCTAGTTTCGTGCTTATCGTATTTGTGTGTTTGTATGCTACTTGCTGAAGCCAATCTGAGAAGTTACCACTTCCGCTCTTTCCAGAAGCATGCCAAAAACCCCAGCCTGTCTCATGCCGAAACCCCAGTCTGACGAGTCGACCTGTGTCGCGCAAATCTCGCCCAATTCCCAACCCCGAGCAGTCTGGACTCAATAGTCACGCAAGATGAGAAGTACGTCTTCTACCTTAACCTTGCCAAGCAGCCAGTCTGGGTGAAGGCTGTTGACCCGTTACCGACCTTCGTTCGGCGAGAAGCACCTTTGGAGCTTTTTGGGTCTGCGCCCGTGGATCGGTTTACCGGAAGCTGTTTCCCAAAAGCATGATGATGGATCGAAGACCATGGTAAACGAAATAGAAGAGATGGACCGGCGACTCGCACTTATACATTCGCAGCGCTTCAAGAAGGTTCTCCGCTTCGACAACGCCGCACCCCATCGGGAACAAGTAACCACGGATAAGCTTGGCCAGCTGGGCTACGCTCATATGCCTCACCCACCGTATTCGCCGGACATCTCTTCATCGACTACCACCACTTCTTGGGCCTACGGGACTTCCTGGTCGGAATAGACACAAGAACCCAAGCAGTCCTTGACTACCATATCGAGCAGTTGATCAACACCAGGCCCAAGCAGTTCTGGAAGGATGGGATCAGGAAGTTGGCTGAGCGATGGCAGCAAGGTCATTGCCCTTAATGGCAAATACATTCCTCAGCATCGTTGAGTTGTAATTGAGTTATAAAGAGATAAAGATTTTTTCAATTTGTCTCATTACTTTTGGCCCCCCTCCAATAATTGCACCATTTTAGGAGTTTCCAAACTTCCTATTTTTCAGCAGCCACGTCAAGATATGGATGGTGGCTCGCTTTTCTGAGCAGAGGGGAGCGAATCTACTACAATAAGAAGTGAGCTTACAGTTGATGTGTCCTCGAAATTACTAAATCTGAAGTTCGCAATGGAAAACACTTGTCTCATGTATCAATCGAATTCCTTGTTTGATATTTTCCACGGCAAAGCAGACATTACTTCTCTCACGGACTTCAAAAAAAAAATAAAAAATTACTAAACGGCTCTTCGTTTTGGAACCGATTTTTCACCCTTATTTGATTTCATACGCAATCGCTTTCTTATCTTCCTTGCAATTAAGGCACGTGAAACCTGGAGTGAGAAGTGATGAGTTTTCTGCGACTGACTTTTGGCCACAACACTGGACACCGCTGTATTTCACCAAGGCCAGAAAAATTGTCGAACTGTAGCACTCAGTTATCATTCCACATTACGATTCTATATCACACTGACGTGTACATATGTATTAAGAATAAAATATTCGAATGCTCAATTCTCTAAAGGTCTGATCGGTAGATGATACGTCTTGTTGGTCTTCCTCCATGCTCTTCTTGGCTTGCACCATCGGATGCTTCAGATGCAAGCTTACGGGTGTCATAAGTACAGATCGTTATCTTACAAATGTCTTTAATTTCTTTTTGACCTCTCCTCGACTTTTGGAGTCGTGATGGTACAACGCTGCCGATTATTCTGTCCCCATCCCCTTACTTGCACATGCTCACCGTTACCTATTGTGGTTGACCGTAACGGAAGCGTTTGCCAGAATCGTGATCAGCACCCCAATTAACCCTCAAGGCAAAAGGCAAGGAATTTTATTCTCTACATACGAAGTCGTGAGACTGGCTACAGATACCTACGTTAGCATTCCCCACCCCCTCCCTATCAGTATGCGGAGGTGGCCGAGAAAAAATAAGCTGCAGTAAGACCAATACTACGGAGTGGATCAAAAATGAGGCATTTTATAAGAGGTGGTAGAATTAGTAAAATTTACAAGAAAAACGTTCGCTATACAAATCCGAAGACTGATCAGCAAACATATTCTAGAGATGGACTGAAGCAACACATCTTGATCGTGTTCTTAAATGAGGTTAAAATGAGAAACGTTTTCAAAACGAGCAGAGAACATTACAAAAGAATCACATAGGTGTAGCAACTAACAAGACCTTTCTCCAGGTAGACAAGCATGGCCTTTTGGGAACACGTCGTAGCCCTATGCAACGAAAACCAGACTGAAATCAGTTTCCTTAAGCCTCAAGTGGCACGTATTGAGGTTGTAAGCTGTAATAACGATGTTTGTTCCGATCAAAACTTCTAGCGCCAGGCGGAACTCGAACCCGCACCTCCCTCTAACCGGGCGGGAATGCTCCACGCCACTACACCACCGGCGCCGTTTGACTGAACGCACCATCAGTTTAACTGGTTCCATGCTGACGTCAGCGGCCGACTCATCCGGATATATGGGTGAGTGCTCATCGGTCCCACGAGGTGTGGATGTTGCGACGATCAAACGACGCCGGTGGTGTAATGGCGTAGAGCGTTCCCGCCCGGTTTCAGGGAGGTGTGGGTTCGAGTCTCGCCTGGCGCTAAAAGTTTTGATCGCAACAAAACATCGTTATGACAGAAAACCAGACTTTTTCATATCGGGCAAGAGATTAAATCAGAATTGGGAACTGAAAACGGTCTTATCGAGGTCAAAACCTATTCTACATTTACAAAAACGGAAAGCAATTCGTAGACCCTTGCCCGTACTCGAACCCTATACCCTCCTGCTCCTACAAGTCTGCATCTCTACCCACTCGGCCACCCAGTCGATGTCTCGTCTTCAGTTAATGATTCACTTTAATGTACCCTGCAGCTTTCTTCAGGAAGCCTAACAAACTGTCCGTTTTCTAACATCTAAGTATAATTGAAACATCTAGGTATAATTGAAACTCGACGGCTTCTGCTAATTTCTGGGCATTACAAGGCCATTCATGGCGTCACTTTCATCTTATCAGCCTGCATTGAATTGTTAGTTTTTTGTAATTTTTGACCTACCTAGATGTCCGCAGGAAATTTGAAAATCACTACGGTGCTTCCCAGACAATCCTCTACAACCTTCAGTAGGTCATTTCAGAAATCTCCACTGGACGTTCGTTGAACACAGTTGTGTTAGCCCTTCTCAATTTCCGCAGTCTGGTTAGCCCCTGAGATTTTAGCAGCCTTTCCGTATTCGTCCTTCCCATCGCTGCAGAAACGGGGGCTCTTTCGGGGTCAGGGGAATGAGGCCCTTTAGAGCTGCTATCTTTGACACGGTCTCTAGTCTGGCTCTTGCGGGCAAGCTACTCCCTACATCCAGCCAGACTGCCCGAAGGGACGGGTGAATTTTTCAGGCCGCTTCGAATCGAGTCGCCTTTCAATGCACTCTCAGGCTACCGAGTGCAAGCTTTCGGCCCACCGGTCCCACATGCAGAATACCCGCGCAAATGCGACCACAACCACGCACTATGAGCATGAGCATACCACACCCATACAGAAGGTAAGAGGGTATGAGTCGACCCGACACGGCAGGAGCATGGAGTCCGTCCCCTACATCCCACCTGCGTCTCTGGGCAGCATGCAGTCATTTTATTTGTGACTCTTCCTCTTACCACACCTCACTCTGCGACAAGTGGCCCTGATTCATTCAGCAAAAAAAAATCACAATGGATGCAACGCTAACCAGTTTGCTATGTGAAATTTCTTTATATAGTATTGCATACACATCTTGAGCATCATCTTGTCTCTATAGTCTATGACGCACAGTATAACAAAGCAAATAACGACATTTCAATATCGACGTGGACACCAGAACAAGCGTTCAATCATTACTCACAGAGTACATATACATACACTGCTCTATATGGACACTTTCTCGAGTAGACCTCTCGCTACGTATATCTGTACAACATCTGAACATCGTATCGCTTCAACAGTTAGTCACAAACAAATGCACTGCTCGCTGTCGGACCTGTGATGCTCCACAGCTCGTCGGGTTAGCATAACCTCAGCCCTACCTACTTCACCTCCCCGCAGTGGAAACGCTGCCAAGAGTGGACTACTATTGCACCATGCAGTCGCGTCATACCCATACATTAAAGTGTTATCGAATAGTTAAGATCCTATTAAATATGCGAAAATATACAAGCAGTTCTGCACACTATGAAGCCGCCTTTCCGAAGGCGTTGAAATCCATCGTGAGCTTTATCGTCGGCTGTTGCGACAGGTGACCGGTCTGGAAAACGAGATTGAGGTACAGATGGAATCACACGCGCTGAAAAAACAGTCCCTATAGTGACTCATTGACGAGAGACCCGTTTACAGCAAGGAAACCAATGACGGCGACAACTTAAAGGCACAGAATCCTCTACCATTCTTGCAAATCGAAGTGCGAGGATCAGAAATGCTGTTGCTGGAGTAAATCGCCTACAATTAGTTGGACCGGCACCTCAATCGTCAACCTGGCACACGATAAGAAGGAACTGAGACGATTCTGGAGCCCGTTCGAGGGACTACAATACCGGCCTTATCTTTTGGTCTTTGGGCGGAAAAAGCGAAAAAAACCGCCTTTTCCGCCGCTTTTCTGTAGCGCTCTTCAAATTGAGCGCATTGCAAATTGAATCACATATTCGTGATCAGCACCGAGCCCTCTTCCCGATGAGCTCAAAATCGCCCAGCGAGCGCCTAAATAAAAGTTCAGTGACCTAATTCCTGCCTCGCGCCGCTGACCCCTGTGCTCGCGGGAGATAATTACACCCACAGCTGCCAAGTAGCTAATGAAGGAAGATATTCGACATATTAAAGCCTATTTCTTACTTTATGTATAGAAATGCATAGCTCTCTGGATCTCCTAGTATTTCATGATCACAATTTGTTTGACCGTTGCCTTCCATTAAATTTTTACTTTATTTCTACTTACTTTTGCTTTATTTTTTGTTTTTTCCTGGAGGAAAATTTCTTGTGTTTATGGAGAAGGGAGAAAAGGAGAAAACTTTTATGTGGCTTATGCTACGACTTGCGGTAGCCAGTCAATCCATGAGTGTTTGGTCCTTACCTGAGAAGTCTGATACCAACTCATCGTTTTGGAGAGATGGAAAGCTTGGTTGGCCTCGGCGAGAAATCCCATCCAGAAACTTCGATTCAGGGTGCACGCGAAAGCCAGCGCCGCCTCCGGCTACGCCACCAGGAATGGCTAGATTTTTTCACTAAATATTAAACTAATGAGCTGTGAACTATGGTAGGTGCGCTCTCATGTGCTGGCTATTTTCTTTGTTCTGGTTTTTTATTTTTATTTATTTATTTATTTATTTATTTATTTATTGCCAATTCGAGCCATTCACTACAAGGGGAGAAAAATCGCAGAAGAAGCAAATTAAATTGGCTAATGAAAGATGACATGGAATAAGAGAAAGGGGAAAATGAGAAAGAAAAGACAAGAAAAGTGGGCAGGATTCGCGAGCAATTGATGAAGATGGGGGAAACAGAGGACTTTACTGATGCACACATCGCGCATGTGGAAAATGGTGGCTTCTTGTACTTGGTGAGACAGTTAATAAACCGTGCGCGTG
>CANDYH010000668.1:0-10819 GCA_947396885.1 Heligmosomoides polygyrus polygyrus | reverse complement strand
AATTTCGAAGGCTACTAAATTGAAATACAGCCCAGTATGGGTGGGGCGGGGTTGACCCAGGTAGGCTTGGATATTTGCGATATATAGCCAGTGGTAGGATGGAATACTCCACTTTTTCAGCAGAGGCCGGCGCTGTCTGAGGTGGGTGGGTGCAGAGAATTTCAATGGTCCACCTGAAATGTGGTAGTGCTCGTCCTAGGTGGACCTAAAAAATTAAAATAAGATCAGAAAACATCAAATTTGAATTAGCCTAGCTTTTGGATTTGAAGGGCTCACCCACCTTATCGATCGCCGGGGTTGTCGCGCGGAGCCGCGCAGCACGCGCGAAATGAGCGATTTTAGGCAGTTTCGGCTATTTTTGGCACCAAGACCCACTTCGCGCATCGTTGAGCGGCTCGGCATTAGACATTGGATCCGACGCCGATGCGGATAAATCGGATTCGTCATTTTTTCCAAACCCTGGTTAAAAGGAAAATAAAGAATAGCAGCATCTTGTGTTGGCTTCGATCCTAGGGTGATTCGGATGGGGGTCATTTTCAGAAGATGAATTTTTAGAAAATCCAGGTAATTGATTTTTTATAGGAAATCTGATATCCTATCCGATTCGGATATCCGATGTGAAACCCGAAGATAAGAGGGTTATTTGGATCATCTGAAGATTTTTCTGCTAAGGCTACTCTTATCTTAATCATTCCAAGATATGGAGCTTCTCAAAAATGATATTGTTCGCATACTCTTTTTAACCGGATTTGAAAAAATGACAAATTTCGAATTATCGGAATCAGTGTCGGATCCAATGTCTACTCCGTATGACACCACCCGTGTTCAATAGGGTGGGTGAGCCCTTCAGGTTAAACTCTCCCGCCGACGACTGTTGGTCTGTATCTTTATTTTTCCCCTTTAAAATTCATGTTTTCTGTCGTATTTTTTGTGCCTGGCCAATTCCCTGCGCCCACCCATCTGGTGAGTACTCACAGGCCCACCCCTCCCCCCTCCACATTGGGATTATGAAATGGTGAACTCTAGTATGGGAAAAGGCAAGATAAACTCACCGTCAGAACCCCTCTCCCCCCCCCCCCCCCACTCCTCCTCCAGCAGCCTGTACTGCGCATGAAACCCTTTGTGTATACTTGGTAAGCTAATCGTAAATTTTGAGCTACAACTGGGTTTTTCAGGACCTCAAAAGAGCTAAATTATCGATCAACGCCTCACTCTTTTGATCTCGGAACTTCAATACAGGATCAATAACGGTGTCATGAGACTGGAAAGCTAATGACGAAAGGCAAGGAGTTTCAATTCTTTTAGTCTGTTGTTTTTCATCTTCCGGTCAGCTGTCAGTTCGAGCAGCCGTTTGTAATTGTATCTGTTCTGCGCCAAGTTGAGCGAGCATGCGGTCAGTGACCAGCTAGAAGACGCTGGGGTTTTGTAAAAGAAAAAACATCACGTTTTGCTTCTGAATTTGTTGCCGATCAATCTGAACCTGATTGTCACCTTGAAGTAAAAAGGAACACCATTTCTAGCCGCAGAATTTGCGTTAACTTCTTCAGATGAACTGCGTTATCAAAAGACGGAATTTTGGATTCCTCTGAACTTGATAATGCTTCATTGCTCACTTTATAGCAAATATTACCTGGTGAAGTTCTATAAGTCGACTTCTTCAGATATGTTCTCTATTTCACCTCTTTTTGCTGAGTTAGAGCAAAAGAACTTCATTTCCAAAGCGCAGACGTTCCTCTTTCAAGTACCCTTAACATCGCCTTGATATCCGATCGGGTCTAATCAAAAAGCGAATTCGAATATTCAAATTCGTGTGAAAATCATTCGAATACTTATTCGAATAGGTCATCCGAGCACTACTCTAATCATTAGTATCTAGTATTCGTAAAGGATTGGAAAAAGTACTTAAAAATTCCTGGAATAAATTCCTTAAATAAATGTGTCTGAGAGTTTTACCAGTGTTTCATGGACCATAACATTCTCACCCTTCCAATTACTTCAAAGTTTTATAGCCTAAGTCGAGGAACAAAGAAGTGAAATTACGGAAGTATGTGGTTTGATATCGAAACCACGATATACACCTTTCCGATGTTTCTTTACTTGGTACTGTAAATGTACTTGGTAGTGTAAATGTCACTTGTTTGTTTTTTTCATTTAAAAATATAGGATGAGGGTAAACGACGGCTTCACATAATCCCTTTTGGCCTGCGCCACGCATTTTACTTCCACGGGATGTCGCGGAGACGATTTGAATGCGTATTTGGCCATACAATAACTTGCAGTGGCCAGCCGATGAACAAGTCAGTGATTTTTATATCGGGAGCGTGTAGCGCAGTCGGTGGAAGTGCCGGCTGTCGCGTGCACCCGATACCAGGTTCCTGGTTCGGATTTCCCGCTCAGGCCAACCAAGCCTTCCATCCCTTCGGAGTCTGTGAATTGGTACCAGACTTTAAATAAAAATACGCATCCTAAATTAATGTAACAACTTTTGCGACCTGAGGTTACATGTAAAACTTTGAACTGCATCTTGGTTTCCATGACAACATTAAAAACTAGGCAGCTACATTATTTTCTTTTTTGTTAAGAAATATATTTTCATGTTTTCAGCAGCCTCTGAACTTAAGATAAGGTTAAATGAATTGTCTAGCGGTCGGCTAATTATCCGTGTTTTCTCGAGTTCTTTAGTCGCTTGACCGTATCGTTACAATGTGATTCGATCGTGAAGTCACTGCGCCCCGTACTGCCACAAAATCGTGAAGAGCATCTCCATCGATAAATGTCCTTCTAGATCGGAAAATAACCCTGCGACTCAATTTTTTGGTTTTTCCTCAGAGCTTAAGATGTGGTTTTTATGCACAGTTTTGTAGGAACGAACTTGTTACCTATGGAAAAGGTTTATCCCAGCCCTAGTTTATACTTGCGCCGCCACGCGGCGTGGCACCACTATCGCTATAGATATCGATTTTCGCGCCACGCGGTCGATATCTATCCCGGCCATGATGCCTCGCTGCGCAGCGACGCAAGTGTAAACTGCGACTTAACCGGCATGAAACATGCATTTTTCATCTGAGAAGCGTTATGTAATTGAGCTTCAACAGTAGCAGTCAAGTATCATTGAGCCACATTGATCAAGTGCACACGGCAACTTTGTTCAAAAGATAGCAGCTCTACTGTTCTTTAAACTAAATTTAAAACATTGCTTAGCTTAAGGGATTAGCGCTTTATGATCCTTCATATGATGATAACCTTTTTTTTGGGGGATGCTGTATAACCGCTGCACTATATTCCTACTTGTTTCAGTTACACTCTGAATGATTCGCACACTTTCCTTTGCCCTACACATTCTTGTACTTTCTCGAGTTTTCACAGAAATCAGTCCCCTTTTTCGGAACGTAATTTCCTTCGGACTGAATTGACTCGCTCACTCAGACGAAACACGAGAGATATCCAGAATGACGTCTGTAACTGTGCGTTCTAGTGGACGTTGCTTCTGCTTGAGTTTTTCGGTTCTGGTTTCTCGATATGAAGTTTTTTCTTAAGAACATCCTGTATAAGCATGCAACCTCTGTACTAGCTGGTACGGGCTTGCAATAAAACGTGCAAAGTCATTAAGAACGATGTTTCTTGTGGCGATAACAACTGTTACTGGGACAGGTATTCTGAATCAACAGCACGCCTGACGACATCAGGGACATGTCTTCTGAATCCCTAGTATGTCGTCTGTAAAAAGGTTTTTCGAACCTGGCGCACGTAGAACGGCGCCCGTTGAACATCTTGTTGTTTTCTGCTGATTTCTGGTACTTACTTTTACTTTCCACTATTTTCGCTACGTGACGGAGTGCCACGTTTGCGACAGGTTTTCACACCATGCCTTCAAATTTTTGTCATCTCTGCTCTAATTTATTTGCTTAGTTCCTGAATTCTGCAAGAAAATATAACATTTGTGACCACAAACTGCCAAAAATGTTCTTCTAGAACGACCAGAAGTTGTGCTACAGCTCGACGAAGCTAGTTATTGTATTACCATCCATAAGTGCTGCCTCTCGGCCGCACTGACGGCTTCTCAACGGCTTCACCTTAGTAATAACTTCTCATCATCAATTTTACCTGCAACCTATGACATGGTTTCCGCAGGATGAATATCTTAACTACCTGCCTAGAGGTAGAATGAAGTACTTCGAGACAGAAAGGAACGCTCAGAGCACTAGAGCGGTGAGAATTTTCGGAATTTGACATCACAGCTCCGCAGCAAGCAATGCTATGTACGTCATTCAATGATGAGCTGGACTGCAACAGAATAACGTTTGGCGTTTGGGCGCTCGCTTCGCACTCAGCTCCACCAAATTCTCCGTAGCACCGGAATTGGTGGTTTAGTTCCAGACATATCTGAGGACAATGCCATTGCTTTCCATAAACTGGCCACTGTACATAGTTGTGCTCGAATGAACATATTCGAATAAATATTCGAACACGTCGAATATTCAACCGAATTCGAACATTGATGTTTTTAAAAAGTCGAATATTCGTTCGAATTCAATCATTGCAAGGGAGCCATGTTCGAATATTATTCGAAAATCGAATATTTCAACTCTATTCGAAAATGGAATAATTTTATTTTAACATCGAGTAAACTTAAAATCTTCCAGCACAGAACCTGATTCGAACAAATTATTCGACTGTTCGAATGCTCGAGTAAACGAAACATGGAGCTTATTCGATTTTCGATTATTCGAAAAAGTTGAAGAGCGAACGAAATCGGTTCGTTCATTCGCTCGAAATTTTTGACATCGAATACATTCATTCATTCGTTCGTTCGAAAATTTTCGACATCGGATTTATTCGTTCATTCATTCGATTAATAAAATTCCTTAAAAGCACAACTATACTGGCCACCGTAGGTCATTGAAGAGGCCAAGAAGGCATTCCAGCAGTTTACACAATACCCGGTGAAAGTGGGGTACTCCATTTTATACCGACTTACACCGACCTCTATCCGTTTACCATCATTTATTCTCTACTGCTAGTGATGCAAACTCAGCTGCTTGCAGCGGTATGCGAAGATTTTTGCTCAACCTCCCTCGTTCCTTTGGTTCTAGCACCTAACCAAGGTTTTTTGGAAGTGTCTCAAATTGCAGCTTTCGTCTCGCTTAGTGCACTGCTTTCACCCTTCGGGCAGTTTCACCAGAGCAGTTCTCAGTCTCACTTTCACCACACATTTTCCTCCTTTCTTCCTCGCTAATCCTTCTTAAGAAGGAAAATATAGCGACGTGGTTGAACACAGTACAGTTGACATAGAAGCACTGATCGATGGCAACGTCTGCAAACTTGGGTAATTAAACAAGCAATTACGTGGCAGACCAAAAAGCATAATCTATAATATTTAGAACGTTCAGTTTTTTGGTCCTCTTTAAACAAATCGTCTAGGACGACGACTCAAGCCCAAATCGTGCCGGCCAATATCTGACACAACAATGCAAATCACCCATCTTAACAGCGAGTGAACCAGTAGAAAAGAATTGCTACTACAACCGACTCTATGAAAGCGAATCACTTTCAATTTATTAGAAACTAGGAGAGAGTTAGTGCTTTATTGCATGTTATAAAATAAATTTTGTGCTAAAATGTGATAATTTTATGCCAAGAAAATGTTCAAATTTTTCGCCATGTCAGTTGTCGTTTGGCTTAATAAATAATAGTGTTTTAGATAAGAAAAACTAAAGATGTTCCAACAATACGTTAAGTAAACGTAGAAAATGTTACAGCTCAAAAACATCATTTTCCCTGATGCGTATCCGTTTTTATAGCGCCAAAAATCTGGTAACGCTTAAAACGTAATTTCTTCTCGATATTTAATGAGTCATCATATGATTGCGTGAAACTCGCGATCGCCTTTGGACCGAGAAGCAAATCACTTCTATTTCTCCGAAATTTTCAATTTATTAGGTTGTCCGGAAAGTTCTCAGCGTTTTGAGTGCTTCACTTTGAACTACCTTAACTTTCTCAAAGGTTATCGGATTTTGTTGGAATAAGCACCGTTCGAATCAGCACACTTTTGCCAACGGGCCATCTTTCGAGTTATTCCATCAGCGAAAAAAAATTGGTGGTCGAGATTCGACAGAATCCCCGAAAGGGGATTAGGCTGTTTTGGCTTGCTCCTGATTGGCGAAGGTTTTACCAGCGAGAAAGTTCTGAAAGTGTTTGGAAAGGTGGTAGTCGGTTGGTGAGAGGCCTGGAGAATATGGGGGTGAGGCAGGACTTCAGTCCTGAATTCTTTCAATTTCCGAAAAGTGATTTGTGAAACGTGTGGGCGGGCGTTATCGTGCATAAGAATCGGGCCTCTTCTGTTGACCAATGCTGGCTGAAGTTGACGCAATTTTCGGTGTAGTTCGTCGATTTCCTTACAGTAGGACTCTGCTGCGATCGTTTGGCCTGGTGCCAAAAAGTTGTAATGGATCACATCAACCGCCGACCACCGCACAGTGACCATCACCCTTTTTTGGTTGAGGTTCGCCTTGGAAAATGTCGAGAGGGGTTCGTCGCCGTCCAACCACTGTCAGGAGCGTTTCCTGTTATCCTGCAGGATCCACTTTTCCTGAAAAGTGATAATTCGATCCAAAACGAGTCAGTTTTGTTGCGTAAAAGTTGAGAAGAACAAATTTCGAAACGTGACGATTTTTGCCGCTCACTCAACTCGTGGGGCACCCACTTTTCGAGCTTTTTCACCTCCCCAAGGCGTTTCGATGCATCCGCAACAGCAGTTCTTCCACGATTCCGCGAACTGTTTTGGATGGTTCAGCTTCCACCCATTCCTTCGACTCGTCGTCCAGGATTGTTTAAGGTCGACCGCTACGGGGACATCTTCGAGGCTGAAGTCTCCGGCACAAAATTTACTAACCACTGGTACACAGTTTACATTGGATCCGAATACACTGGTTCACGGTATACATTGGTTCCGAATGAATCATTTTCGGCTATCCTATTCGGATAACCCGATCCGAATCATCCAAAGATCCGAGGTCCGCAAAATTGCCCGTATCCTAGTCATCCAAAAATCCGGACTCCGCCAAAATAGCCTTATCCTATTCATCAAGTTATACGGAGATTCGGTCGAATTCAGTGTATTTAATGAATTATTTTCGGATATCCTTGACTGCTTGACTTTACAGAGCACTACAAAGAGCTGCGTAAAAAGGCCTCGGTTCGCACAGACCAAATCTTTAAAGGCCTTTCTACTTGTGAAGAAAAGGTGCTCATTAAGGCGTATACTACATATGTCAGACCGATTGTGGAAAGTGGAACTCCGGTATTCTCGCCCCATAAAAAGAAAGACATTCGTCTTTTGGAGAAAATTCAAAATAACTTCACCAGAAAGACCTACATACGTTCGGGCAAGTGCACATTTTCCAGAGTTCCTTCCTGGAATACCAGGAATACTGTGCTCAAACTACACACTTGAATCGCGCCGGAAATTTCATGATGTTTGCATGGTGTTCAAAATAATATCTGCCATCCTCAAAGTCGATTCCTCCAAATTCTTTAATGTCTTTGAATCCAGAACTAGGGGCGGCTCGGTGAAAATTAGGTTTCGAGTTCCTCGGTCAAGTATTCGGCTGCACATGTTTACATGTAGGGCCGGGTCCGAATACCTATCGCTAAAACTCGAAGTTGCACCAAGTCCTCCTTGTTTCCCGGCCTGTAGGCGAATAGCAGGGAAGCGGCTATTAAGTTTTGAATAACCCGTAGATAATTTGATCGTTCTGCTTGTTTTTGGATCTGTTCTGCTGGTGTTCTTGTTGAGTTTATTTATCTGACGTGTGCCTTATGCTGCGTAATAAATAGTAATAGTAATAGTAATCCGATTCGGACAACCCGATCCGAATCATCCAAAAATCCGGGGTTCGCAATATTGCCGTTATCCGTTCATCCAATTATCCGAAGATTTTTGATTGGATCCAATGTAAGTGCACAGTGCTTTCTCCAACACTACTAGGCCCCACACTTACCGGATTTGTCTTACCGGGCTGCGGAATGTTCCAATTTGAAGTCAAAATAAAATACCGTTCGGAATTGCCCTTCAACATCATACTCTAACGCGCTAAGCGATGAGTCAGCCTATCGATCGGCCGCGCCGCAGAAATTAGCGGGGGAAAATCAGGTGAGAAAATCGGGGGGGGGGGGGAATAGGAGGGAAAAATGGGGGGAGGGGGAACTTACGACACGAAAATGGTGAAAAATACCTAGACGTCTTCTATCTGCCTGGGAACTTCGGCCCTGGGGCAATCGTCGTCGCTGAACATGAATATGAAGTACGTTTTTGAAGTGTCTATCGCCATCAATCAATATTGATCAAATTACGGTGCGGGAAAATAGCGGAAAATACCCAGACGTCTTCTATCTGCCTGGAAACTTCAGCCCTGGAGTAATCGCCGTCGCTGAACACGAATTTGAATTTCGCTTTCGAAGTATCGATCGCCACCAATCGATATTGACCAAATTACGGGGCGCGAAAACAGCAGAGAATACCCAGACGTGTTCTTCTACGTGCCAGGGGATTTAGAAGACGTACGGAATACGTCGCATGACGTGCCTGAGACTCAAAGGACGTGCCAAAGACTTCGCTCAACGTGTTTGGGGACTCAGGTAAACGTGCCGAAGACCTCGTCCAATGTGCCTGGGGAATCAGGTGTGCCGAAGACGTCGTCCGCTAAGGATGGATCATTGAGTGAGACCAGTACCAGTAATGGGGGACCGTTTCACTAGGGGAGGACCAGTAGTGAGGAACCAATAGATCGCCCTATCATACTATATGTATACTATACGTACTGCGACCCTTTTTTACTCCTAGGTAGGGAAAAAGCCGTACAAGTAGAGCAGCAAGCTCGATGTGATTGTCGTTAGCTTAGTGATACTGCAACATCGCGCGAAGCGCGCAAGTGCGAGGAACGCCGATAGGCGTGACGAAGCACTTGTTCTTCTATAAACCCTTCAAGAATAGAAGTATTAAACAACGTTGAAACATAAATTATTTAGTCAGATAGAGTGAAAAGTTTTGTGCAGAAAGCAGCATTAGTGCGCAATGCAAATTGAATTTTTACTTGCCAGTTATACTCCTTACGATTACTTCCTTATGATTTTGGTTAGTTATATTCCTCTTCTGCCCATTCAGGGTCTTATCTGTGTGCTTGTCCCTAATTAGTAGTTTTTTTCTTGAATTATTTCATATACGAGTGTTTTACGTTGTCTGTTCATGTCCCAATGAAGTAGAAGATGTCTATAGCTGTTTATTCAATTCAAATATGTCGTTGTGCACTTGCTGTGACTGCACTCGTCCTCGTCTTCCTACTAAACTTAGAACGGACGAGTGTGTTGTCACTCGCTCGAACAACTAGCCTGGCACCCTCAATCACACTCGGTGACACACTCACACAACGCGTTTTTACATTTCATATGGCTGGTTCTTGAAATCTGACACGCTCGGGGCGGCGGTCATTTGCCAAGCAGAACCCCTTTTAACAGACACGCTACGCTGATATGACTCTCGTGGCCTGCACACACCGCACACCACAGACACACATTAGCCTTCTTGTCTTCCTCCTGGTCCTCGTATGTGCCAGGGGTGCGTATTCAACGGTTAGCGATTAACGAATTTGACGATTCATTAGCATTTTTGTTAAAGTCTGGTTTAACAGAATTTTTCAGAAATTTCACAGAACTTCTAACGGACTTTTTCAAGAAGTTTACCACTTTTCCTCTCAGTCTTCACTAGTATTGTAAGCGTCTTCAGCCACCTCCACCTATTTTTATATTACTGCTTTTGAAGACTATTGAAATCAGCGATAAGTAAGTATAAACAATCTGTTATGGCACAGCCGTAAATGGCTGTCGGATATCACGCTCCAATGCCAATCTGTTTGAGTTTGACCTAGTGGCTTGCTCTACGCTGCTTTTCCTGAACGTTAACGTTCCACCGCTGGATTTCTAATAAAATTTTGTTTTTATTGGTCTCTTCGGTACTTAACGGGCTGCTGCCGGCATCGAAATCATACATGGTCGTAGAGCATTCACGCATTCGCGATTGGAACTCCGGATTCTATCTGATCTAACTTCTTTATCTTTACACTTTACGTTTATAGATTTGATCTATATACTTAACGCTCATATATTTGTTCCCGGTTGAGCACTCTTTCTATTGCTCCTATCCTATCCCTTCCCTATCATCGATTCTACCCTCAATTCTCGTTCATCGCCTGCTTTTTCTTTATTTCCTCTGCTTACTGCAAGCCAATTAGTCTGTTCTTTATCCCTTACTTTGCTACAGTATTACCTAAATAAACGAATAAGTAAGAAGGGTATATGTCGCGTAGGTGAGCAGCAGCAGCATTGTGCTCTGCTTGGTTACTTTTCGCTGGCGCGCTCCCACTTTCCAATGCTGCTCACCTACGCGACATGTACCATAAAAACTTACATTTGAAGAATTTTAAGATTCATTTTCGAGACCCGCGAAGTGCCGTTTGGTTGAATAATTGTTCCATACTTGATATTCTTCCACTCTCTGAAGATAATCTGTTATTGAAAGCTGTTTTATTTTGATATTCACTTTTTATTGGTTTATTATTTCATTTATTTATTTTTATTGGTCACATTCTAATATGCTACGCTGCGTTTTTTGAGCTTTAGTTGCTGCCCTTCTGAAGTAAGAAATAAAGCTTTTTACGGTTCTTTCCTTCAATTTGAAATTTTTTTTCAGCTAGTTGTATTAAACAAGCTATCAGAAATTTAACGAAAAAATTCCGTTAAAAATCTAACGCCCAGAACTCTGTGT
>CANDYH010000667.1:0-23140 GCA_947396885.1 Heligmosomoides polygyrus polygyrus | reverse complement strand
TAAAACGCGTGATCACACCACTCGCGCGAAAAGCTCGTCGCGATTTTTATTTGATTGATATTGTAAATGCTGCTTACACGAAGCATCAAAGTGAGGATATGTGTGGTCATTACAATTGTTTTGTTGTGTCGCTTGCAGGTGTGAAACTCAATGCAGACAGAAACTTTCCTATCAAGCGAGTAAATATCGTGACGTCTTGAACGTGGGCATGGCGCAATCTATTTTCTTGGCACTAGAACATGGCCGCCTTCCTGCTCTTTAAAACTAGCTTTATCCCATTATTTTCCTTTTCCTGAAAATTTCAAATAATGTGTTCACTTGCTGGGTAGGGGAATTAAAACATCAAAGAAGGTCATGCCGAAATTGTCATCGTATAAAAAACTATTCTACCATTTTTCAAAGTCTAGTTTAATGTGAATCGATCTCTTTTTGATCTGGAAGAGCTGAAATTTCGCTTAGAGCTGAAAAGCGTAAGGGGTCGTTTAGTGTGCACGCGACGGCGACGCGATAACATGAATGGTGGCCAAATCGATCGATCGCGTCGCGCGATCGATATGGAAGCCTATCATAACATCGCGCCGCGCGTCGCGTGCACACTAAACGACCCTTAGACTTGTTTAGATGGGTGTCCAATTTGACCTGGAAATCTTACTATATATAATTGGCTTAATCCGTGGGTCACGTTGTCAGTCACGGGGAGGGGGGGGGGAGCCAAAAGATGCCTGCGGCAGTGTGGCGTATGCCAGCAGGCTTTTCTTTGAGGTTAATCGATTGCTCGCGATCTGATAACCTTGGCGGCGGATCACCCAATGTACAATATATTCAGTGGGCAACGCGTCAGGGTATGAACGGGGATCAAGTGCAGAGCGTAGTGAATCAGAAGACGTGCCCTAGACGTCGTTCAACCTGCGTCAGGATTCAGAAAGCACGCCGTAGACGTTGTTCAACGTGCGTTAGGATTTAGAACACGTGCTGAGGTCGTCGTCCAACGTGCGCAGGGATTCAGAATTCGTGCTGAAGACTTCGTCCAACGTGAATAGTGATTTCGAGTAAGAGGGGACCAGTAGGAGGATCAACAAAAGGGAAAAACTAGAGGGGGAGGGTGAATAAGGGGGACCAGTATTTTCCCTCAACACCGCTCAGTTGTGTCGGATTTCTCAAGACGGCTTACAGAGGCCGTGGCGCGTGTGTCGGAGTGCAGGAGGAGTGTCATAGACGTCGTGGCAACGTGGCGACCCATGAATCGGTATTCAGTGTCACATGTGCGTGCTTGACGGAGAGCAAGCTCAACATACGGAAGCGCGCGGCGGCCGCGGCGACATCTGCGGCAAGCGCGACGTCTGCATAGTGTGTGCTGCTACAGTCACGAAGTCTAATACTCTTGTGACCGTACAAGCTTCTTTTGCTACCTCTGCGCATCTATTTGAGGGCACTCCGGTGCACTTAATGAGAGAAAAAGATATTTCAAGAGGGAATTGTATGATCCAATCGAGGAAATAAGGTTGCTTGCATTGTGAAAAGATCTAATCTCCCTTTATGACAAGAAGCTTCACTTTTAAAAGCCACATATCTAGGTACAGTGCAGTTTTCGCCGCGCGCGCGGCGAAAATTTGTATGTTCGTACTACCAGCCGTGCTCGACTCTCTCTCAGTTTCTTTGCCAACACATAGTTAAGGAAGTATTGCCGGGGGGGGGGGGGGGGGGGGGACGGACGGGGTAAGAGGTAGGGAAGAGGTACGAATAGTAACTATGGGATTCGGAGGGGTATTACTGCCGTCGTACAGTAAGCGGTGTCGACCAATACCGATTAATTTTAATTATGTTTTTGCAGATTAAGCACCGGATTGGAACTCTCATTACCTGTCTCTCGACGTGTACAGAATGGGCACTTCAGAGAATTTATCGTGTACATGCGATAGAGGGTGGGCCTCAAAGGAGCAGTGAATATTCTGACCCACCATATCCCGTTGCACTAATCTACATAGTAAAACCAGTTTCGTACTGTAATAAAAATGAGAAGGCTTAAAGAGGAAAGGAGGAAGATTGGGGCTCTCCTATTCTCGGGGTTTTGCGGCGAAGCCCCCAACCAGACGTTCGGCGGCAGCTAGGCCGCGGAACATCTGGTGGTGTATAAAACCGTAACCGAAACGGTGCACGAAGCAGTTTAAAGGCTACGTGATGGAACTGTGGCATGACATCATATTCGGTCACTTACGGGTTCCACATCGTCACAGGATGACCAAACGAAGTGAACAGTATATATGTAGTGTTTAGGGGAAGCGAAATTCTATGGACACGAAGTTATCGTGAGCCAACGGACCCACTTCTTTTTGGCTAAGTGGGGATTCCAGAAAATTTTCACAAATCGGCCGGCAACACGTTGGTCGAGAGTTTTTATCCCAACAAATGATCCATTTAGAAAAATGAAAGGCACCCTGAGGGAGAGGCGTTCATTCCCCTCGGGCACAGAAGGGGCGGTCAGAAATAGCTGCCTGCCCATTTTGCGTAGGGCTTTCATCAGACACTGGGACAATGCTGGGGGAATACGGCACGCTATGGGGATAGATGGAGGAAGACGCCAGCGCCCAAACTCAGAATTCTTCTTATTGTACTCCGCTGGTTCATTTGTATAGTCTCATTACGTTTTTAGTGTCAACCTCGAATTGCATTGTGGAAGCTGACGATAGCGACACCGAGACTGACACGCTTTCGCAGCTCGACTCTCCTCAGCTGTACAAGTTACCGATGGAAGAAGTCATCGAAGAGGATGTGGACGTTATGGAAATGGAGTGTGACTAAACAGCGACGGTTTGTTGACTCGTGACAGTCTACATTTCACATCACTTTCTTTCTCCTACGTTCTATTTTTTCACTCTACTACCATTACTCTTTTCGTCATGTTGTTGCCTTAATTTTTCCAGTTTTCTCTCATGTCCCCTTCTTAGACATGTTCTTTTTCGTGTGCCTTGAATGACTGGTCCCATTTTTTGCGCGATCTTAACCGCTCTATATGAAACTGATGCATAGGAGCTACGTTTCTAGTCGCGTAATTCCTTCGTTGCTCGTGTCAGATTGCCGGCTCCAGTGTGAGGGCGGTTGTGTACTATTAGTGATCTCGTTCTATTGTTCATAACCGGGCGTAGTGCCTTAACGGTTTTCTTCTGTAGGACCGCTATTCCCCGCTATTATTCGCAGCACAAGGTACGGCCGATTTGGTTCTGGACGCACGTCTGTCGTTCTTTATTAGATTTTCTTTGTTCTCTCCATACGTTCTCGTTGCGTTTTCTAAGCTTTGCATCCTTATGGACATTTTGTACATCAATAGTTGCAAATAAACATGTGTACTCTACCTGCTCATTGGGATTATGCCATGCGCTAAACTGATTGTCAAAAAGTTGAGTAGTGCTCGAGGAGTGCTTTAACATTTCAAATAGATTCAGTCTCATTCCATCCTCACTTTGTTAACAAACGCTCCCATTTTAAGGAATTTTCAATAAGATCGTGAACTTACGAGTAATAGACAATACTCGTAAGTTCACTCGCGATAGACATGGAGATGTAACAGCTAATTTCGCTAGGTTTCTATGCTCTTTAATTTGCTACCGGTAAACAATACACTAGTACGAGCAAGGTACGCATAGAATTGGGCATATAATTCGCTACCAGTACGCATAGAATTCCCGGCACTGTTGTACTTTCGGGACTCCAGCTGTCGAGGAGAGGTCGGAAAAAACTCATCCAAACTTCGCCTAGGGGGGGGGGGGGTTATTTGGGGTGCTGATGATGAACATCCGTTTTTCAAATTTCGGATTACGGTAGATTACGAGGAACAATACTTCCGCGACGTTTGCTGCACTTCCGAAGAAATACCCCGATTCTTCTAGCTTTTGGGTCACAGTTGAACTGGATGAAACTTATGTGACCAAGAGGAAGTACAAGACGGCGCTGGGTGCGCCGGCAACAGTGCCTATTCGGAATATACGAACGGAGAAGTGACAGATCGTCCCTAAGTTGGTGTGCAGGACGGAGCCGAACCCCTTAGGAGCTGATTAGATGCCGCCTGCTGTGCAAAGTTAAGATACTTGTTCGAATATTCTGAAGCGTTCCTTACTGGGCGAAATTCGGGGGAAATCGGTTGCCATATCTTACGCACCAGTACCTACCATAACCTACCGAACTCCAGCGTAGAACGAAAAAGGGATATCAGATGCGTGACCAGCGCCCCAAATAACCCTCTAGGCGAAGTTTTTGCGGAAAGTTTTCTTTCGATCACTGGAGTCCCGAAACTAGAATAGTGCCGAATTCCCTTCCAGGAGACATTAGACATGTCCCACCGAACTACTTTCCTTCCTCCACGCGAAGAACGCGGTCGACAGTCGCCGACACACACTTTCGCGCTCTAGCGCGAGCCACCAACCGTCCCTGTCGGGAGCGTTACTAGCCGTCCCGGTCGGAAGCAGTAGGACCGCGGCAACTGCTCCAGTCGTCGCCCCCGCCGCGAAATTCCCGACTAAGATAGATCCGAAATTTCCTCACATTTGTGTAGATGACGCAGTCGGTAGGAGGGCTAACTTCGCTTGGCACCCGGAGAGGATAAAGGCACATGCACACTTCTGCGACAGCGCGGCACGGCCATGATGAAGCATAGGACCGCGACGGCCGCGACGCGACACTGCGACACGTGCCGGAGGGGGGGGGCATGCATACTCCTGCGACTGTCGTGGCGGCTATCGCAGGCGACGCCGCGATGAGTGCCGCAGGCTGGAATGGTTCAAACCATTCCTGGCGGCGCAGCATCCACGGGGACGTCGGTGCCGTTGCCTAAAACGGTGCTCTAACGCGCCCGCGCCGCGACCGCCGGATTTCGCGGAGATAGCTGTCGCTCCACTTGCCGCGCCGCGGTCTCGCAGAAGTGTGCATGGGCCTTAGGAACGTTTCGGCCCATCCCAGTCCAGTCGGTTCCGTACTATGTGTCTCTAAGACGCGCTATACAAAACAATGGAATTGTTTATTGCCGCAAGTCTGTGAGTAAAACAAGTTGGCACACAGATTTCCTGCGCAATACTAGCTAGAGACATTAGACGGTGAGCACATCACATCATAGAAAGAGCTGACTATCGCCTACCTTTGTGTATAGCTTTCCTCGGGCATCGCATCAAGGTATGGATGGGGGGGGGACCAAGTTCCGAGCATCGTACTGGGATGCAGAACACGTGACAAAGTCGTCTTCTAACGTGTGCCGGGACAGGAATGGGCGAAAAGTTTGAAAATTTTCCCAGAAAACAGAAAATCGCTTTCATCAGAAAACAGAAAAGCAAAAAACGCCAGAAAACAGAAAATTTCGAAATTATCACTGTCACGATGTAGTGGCGACCGCCTCTGTAAGCCACGCCCCTACAAAGGCTGCTTCTTCAGCTCTCTTCCTGTCTCCTATTTCTTCATCTTAATAGCGATTCATCAACATAACGGGTACTTATTTAGTGCCGAACAGCTCACCAGCTGAGAAACGGTTTGCTCGCACCGAGCAAAGAAATCAGACGAAACTAACGAGTCGACTTATTAACGAAACACGGGAAATAGTAGAACGGTTGCTCATTTCGAACATGGCGAGATCTGATAACGGATTAATCGGGGGATCTGTTGGGAGCTTAGACAGACCTCTTAATATTCGGGTCAATATAGCTTTGTTTCTTCCCGCATTGCAGTGCTGGCCGAATTATAACGGAACTAACATGTCAGTGGTGAAGTTTGTTAGAGAAATGAACGAAAAAGCCAATGCAGCGGGATATGACGTGCAGAAGCTGGCGAGGCTCCTTCCTCTGCAATTAAGCGGAGCAGCCAAAATAAAATACGAGAACTATGATAACGATGTTAAGCTGGATTACAGAAAGGTTGTTGACCAGTTGAAAGAAGACTTTCGTAGCCCTAACTATGTCGAAATAGCGAAAGCAAAAATTTATCACGTGAAGCAGGAACCCGATGAAAACGTGATCATTTATGGTCAACGGGTGAGAGATTTAGTTGCCGACGCTTTTGCCGAAAGCAATCCCATCGCCATTGAAGAAATAATGTGTGAAACATTTGTGCGCGGCCTTACTGCAAATCTTCGAATCGCGGTAATGAAAAAAAGGCAGTCATCCCAGACTTTCAAGGATCTGCAACAAATTGTAGAAAACGAAAGTCATCTTCTTGAAATTGTGACGCGTGAGAGGGGAGTAATTGATAACGCCCTAGTAAATGCGATCACGGAAGCCGTTCAAAAGGCACAGATTAGTGAAAGCTGCCCACATCAAAATTACCAAAATCAAGGTAACTACCAGCGTCAAGAGTGGAATCAATCGCCATACCCTGCTGTTAGTGCATCGCCAAATTTTTCATCACGTTGGAACAGTAATAGGGCATATCACGAACGTAGTCCTCAATCCTATGACGATAACGGTTACCACAATAACGGAGGAATTCGAAGCCTACGTTGATATCACGGATGCGGTTCTCAAATCCCTACAAATAACGGTTCTCATAATTACTTGAGAAATTGTGATGACCAACATGATAACGGTCGATATCGATATTATTCTAATGAATTTCCGCACAACTGAGAAGTCACTGTGACGGCATAAAAATCTATTGCATCCAAAATAACGCCCTATATTATAACGAAGGGGAAAATATTCGGTTAGGTAAAGTAGGCGAATGTCACCAAAAAGAGATTTTGTAGCAGAATCACGAAAACCCCTTTGCCGGAGGTTACTTGAGCAGTAAAAATACCTTGCAGTAAGATTCACGAACGATTTTACTGGAAGAAAATGAATAACGAAATAGCAAGTTTTGTTCTAAGCCGCGTCATTTACCAAAAGGTAAAGTCATAACGATTTCGAAATATTTTTGACATTTTGCAGAATATAACAATGTCCGTAGAACTGATAAGGACATAGGGAAATTCGGACTATGATTACGACAGTGAATACACTCCCGCAAAAACTCATTTCGAGGTAACTTTAAACATTTTCACCAGAAGGTCGGAAAAATAACAATTGGTAGAATAACGGTTTAACATAAACCAAATTCATAACGATATCTAATTAATATTTGAAGGAGCTATGCTCGAATCCAGTGCTCGAACTGGTATCTTGGAAGAAGAGGTACGAGAAGGTACGAGAACTCCGACAAGCACTCTTGACTTGTCAGGAGCAAGTTGATGCGATGGCAAAGATGGCGAACAAGGACTTAAACCTGGTCGCCAATGTGGGTCACGCCGATAAAACGTGCCCTAGCGATGCGATGGTTGACGGCTCTAGAGATGCGGTGGCTCCTCGGTGGCAGTATGCGGGCAGCGATTCGAGCAATGCCTCGAAGGCACATGATCCGGAGGCCCTATGACCTGGCCCTAGGCTTATGTACAAATTTCGCCCTTTGCGTTCTGGAAGGAATCCTCCTATAATCGTCTCTATGTCCATCGACCCATCATTTTAATTCATCATTGGAGTGAATATTTGTTTTTTGTTGTTATTTAAAAATTATTGTGTTGTATATTTTTGTCGAGGCCGACAAATTCGAAAGGAAGGGCATGTCACGGTGTAGTGGCGACCGCCTCTGTAAGCCACGCCCCTACATAGGTTGGAAGGTTGGCAGTCTCCCTAACTTCATTCTTGCTAGATGGTTTTTGTATATAATATAGACTAATAATAAAGGTTTCTAAATCCTCACTCCCAGGCAGGAGCATGACATCACATGACCTAATTATTCCTCTCAAAGATACATTTTTTCAGTAGCAAATGCTATTGAATGATTGGAGATGTAGTCGTGGACCAGCGTTCTAACTTCCAAATGTTTGTAGGAGTTATAAGAGCTTATAGGAGTTAAAAATGATGAGTTTTATTTGTTACATGAGGCGCGGATTCCATTGTAACTTCAAGGACCCCCCACTCCTTGTGTTTAACGACTTGGCAAAAAATAAACACATTTTTATACTAATTGAGGGGTGTGGATTCTTCCTATATGACCCTCTCCTCGTTCACACATACGCTTCAGACCCTTCTCTTGTAAGACAGCATCCTGCATTGGCGGCAAGCAGATTTCCCAGCTTCGTTGGACGGCGACAGCCTCTGTCGTGGGGAAAGAATGACAAGCTCGGGGCAGGGTCAAGCTTGAGGTTCCGGAATCGAAGGGGGGGGGGGGTCGTACTGTGACGTCGTCTGGAGGAGGGGGCGTACTCTCTTGGTTTTGGCAGAGGATTCTCTCCAATTTCAGGTTTTTAGATGATTGCATCCTTTAATAAGTTATTTTTTCCAGGTGTGGCTACGACACTGCGGATCCATACAAGCACTTGCGTTTCTTGGAGTAAAAAGATTGGACTGAATATCAAAATTTTTTAATTCCGATCATTGTACAGTAAAAATAAAGATTTCCTGTCCGCAGATTTAGAATTGATGAGAGGCTTTCATTTTTCCAGATTTTCCCAGGACGTCATGAACATTGCAGCTTTCTACCTGAAGGAGCGACAGCTACTTCCAAAATTGCACTCTATAGAATTTCAAGTGTCAGTTACTATACTTGTGATTTTTCGAAAATTTTCGAATGAACGATTAATTGAATAACCCTATTTTTTCGGTTATTGCAATTCCCAAGTAATCGAATAACCCAATTTTTTGGTTATTCGAATTTCCGAATAATCGAATAACCTCATTTTTTGGTTATTCGACTTTCCGAATAATCGAATTCGAATTTTTTCGAATTCGATTATTCGGAAAGTTTTTTTGGTAATTCGAATTTTTTCGAAAAATCGACTATTCAAATAAATCGAATAATCAAATAAACTTCGTTGTAACCCAATACACCCCGAGGCAAAATTATAGTTTAACATCCCCCCCCCCCCGATTTGTCCATTAGAACCCGAAGAATCCGCTGTCTAGGCTCAGCGATGTTACCGTCGTATTCCACAATATTGAAAACCTCTATAGAAGAGTTCTAAGCAGGATATCTTATCAGTGCAGGAAACCACGAACTTTTATTTAAAATTTACCGAATGGAGACCGGTGCAAAATATAAGTTCGTTTCATAGAAAAACTGATTGCTCACAAAGGTGCCTACAGACAAGGTAAGATTAATACTTTGCCATCACCTCTGTTGTAAACAGGGGTGTGCGTAATTACGATTTACGATTTACGATTTTACGACTTACGGGGATTTTTGGCAAATTTTTTACGATTTACGATTTACGACATTTTGAGTCGTAAATCGTAAATTTTCGTAAATGTGTTCTTCGGTCCACGGGTGATAAACTTCCACATAACGTGATACGATTCGGATTATGACGATGTACCCACTTTTGAAGACTTCCCTCATAGCCCATTGCTATTTCCTGTTTACTTTTATGTTCTGCTGTGGCGCTGTGAGAGAAAAACTCAGCTTTGTGGATAGGCCGCTTGAGCTAATTTCTAGCAGTGGAACTGGGCTAGCCCTTTTTCTGGTCACACTCTAGCACAACATCTCACATTCGATTGGCCTGAGTTCCAGTTTACAGAAAGACATGAAAATTCTCCTAGCACTGGAATGAAGCTGATCACCTGCTGAACCATATCCTATGCTGCAACCACCGCCTAGTCAACTTGTAACTTTTTCACCACTTGTTCACCACATAGACGACTCTTTCCAATGCACACGAGTAGAGCTCATGCAGAGCCATCAAGGAATATTGGACTTGATTGGATGCTGTGGAATAATTGCGAAACTGTTGGAAAGAGTAAAACGCTCATGTTTCAATCTGATTATCAATGCACGTCATGGCGCGGAGTCTATTTACGTATGAGGTGCATATTAAGCGTACTAAGCAAAGCGTCTGACATTTTCATGATAAAATTAAAAAAGTTTGACACCTTTGGTCTCATTTTCAGTGGTATGATTGGGGCTGTTGCGTTCGCCCTATGCTATCCGTTCAGAACGCTGAGAACTGGGCAAAAGATACATAGCGTTTGTTATAAAGGTAATGGAGAGCAGGGCTGGCGAATGCACACAGTCATTAATTAGTAATGCAGTATTTTGGAGTTTGCGAAATTTAACAAGTGCAAGCAAACCTGCGAGCGAAGTAAATGCCGAACATACCTGGCTGGTATCGTCGAACGAAGTTCTTTCATTTCAGATGTTATGGATGCCTTTAAAAATGATTCAAAGGACAAAGCACAACGTTAACCAGCCCCTGTTTGAGGTGCGCCATCCATTCTTTTTACCTCTATGGGATATCGTAAAGGTCATTTGAGAGAGGGTTTGCACTATAGAATGAATTGCGGTGGTCAGTCGACGTAGAGATCAGTTTTTTATCCTTCTCGGGCAAATCCGGTACCAATTCACAACCCAGCAGGTATGGAAGACTTGATTGCCAGTGGTAGGATACGAAACAAGAACTCCTATTTTGAGCACGTGATCGCCGTCCTTCTCCGACCTCTACCATGGGTTTCCCCTATATGTTTAAAATACACGTTGTACGAGTCAGCTAACCACTTTCAATACAAGCTGCATCTTGCTTCTCTACTTTACTTATAAAGACTGCCATAAAAATATCTTCTTTTATGATTTTAAGTCAAAAATCCGACTATGATGAGTATCCAAAATGTGATCATACTCTTTCAATCGTCACACAATTCCTTCCCGTCTGCTACAGAAATGCTGTTGGGTACAATTCAAAAAGGCTTAGAACTTTAGGTGTGTCATACCATAGAAATGTGCCATGCACTCACTCAGTAAGGATGCTTGTTGGATTATTTGTGCAAATACTGTTTTCGTCCAGTTTGTCAACGATCAAATTATTATTTTTTGATTTGGATGGAACGGTTTTTGTTGGTTTGTTCGGAGTTGTTGCGGTTGTTTCTACAAAGTCATAGTTTTACATGCAAGCCAATGGCTAGTAAATGATAAACATTTTTGGTCGTCCAAGCAGTGTAAGCTTTTTATTTGGGCACCCTGTATAGGCGCCTTTTAAGATAGCGTTTTTGAACAAGCACTTTATTTTGGTTCTCCAAAAACCTGTCCAGCTTGAATTGAAAGGTGCTAGTTGATTTTAATAGCTTCCATCTTAATTAAAAAAGTGTCCACCTCAAGCTGAAAACGTCTCAATAAAACATAGTTAGCTTCGAATAGCTTTAACATAATAGAAAAACAAGGATATTAGATACATTGTAAGTCAGGCGCCTATTACGATTTACGGTTTACGACGTTTTTTCGTAATTACGATTTACGATTTACGAAATTTCGGATTTCATTTACGCACACCCCTGGTTGTAAACAATATCGAGAATTCTATTTGGCACACTACTAATTAGATTATTAATAACAGTTTGCTCAACATCGTTCCATGCATGAAGTATGGCGTTCTTCAGATCACAAACCGAATTTTAAGCGGTTCCATTTTTTCACACTTTGTGTACAAGAATGCCCCACAAGTTTTATAGTTTTCGATTTGAGATCTGGAGAACAACTAGGCCACTCGAAAGGTTGAATTCCGTTGGAGTTAAGCCAATCTGTAGTTGACTGCGATACGTGTATGGATGCATAATCTTGTTGGAAAATACGGTTGTGCCTACGGAGTCTTCTGATATATGGCAGAAGGTAAACTCCGAGCAATTTTTTGTAGTCTTCACGGTTCATCCTATACGATTCGAACTTCCGAGACAAACGAGACAAGTCAAGAATTATTTTATAGAAGTTCTCGATAGTGAGGAACACGACGATAACATCGCAGAGTTAGGCAGAGGATTCTTCGGGTACTAATGGACAAATCGGGGTGAACCTATAATTTTGCACCGCGGTGTATTAATAAGGACGATGAGGTTTTTGTGTTAGCCAATTTCGTTGGATCGTTTATTGTTTATTCACTTCAAAAGCCCATTGTGTAGGTTCAAGTAAGTGTAGTAAGGTAAGTTCAATGACAACATTAGTCAGAGACATAATAAAAGAATAGAATTCTTTTAAAAATGAAAGTAATGGAGATATTCAAAATCTTCTAAGAACCGTTTACAAGACTCGTCAAGATGGCATGAGAATTTCCTACACAAAAAAATACTACAAAAAGAATTCCTACGGAAATATTAGGTTGTCCTATAAGTCCCCGCCGTTTTTTCAACGATTCATTTCGGATTTTGTCGGCGGTCTCTTGCATAGCGCTATACAGCATTCGAAAGAGAGTGATTTGCTCTATCAGATCATGTATTGGGTTTCTTTTTTCATCCTGAATTTCGTCAAGTTTTAGGCCGATAAAGTGAAAAGTGAAAAAGTGAAAAGTGGCCATCCACGCAGTTGCTTCTCTTGCCTAGGTTTAGAATTTTTTGAGCAGCTTTTTATAGCGTTTGAAAGACAATGTTTTCTGCTACAAGGAAACGTGTTGGTCCAATTTGCTCACTTGTTCTTTATTGATTTTAGGTCATTAAATTGGGACGTCCTACTTTTCGTCCGAATTTTTACCGACAGCTCCTGCTCTGGGGTGGACTTTTTTGCTTGGTGTTATATGTCGTTCGGAAGAGGATGTCTTACTCAATAAGAATTTGTGCCGCGTTTATTGGCTCATGCTGATATTCTGTTGAATATCAACAACTGAAGAAGGAGAAGGAGTTGTTAGTGAAGATGATTTTTTCTTTTTGGAATTTTATTGACGGTTTTTTCGCAAAGGTTTTGCACTTGTGCGTGTTTTGCACGTGTATTAGGTTGTCCCATAAGTCCTCGCCATTTTTTTCAACGATTCATTGCGGATTTCGCCGGCGGTCTCTTGCACAGCGCTGCATAGCTTTCGAAAGAGAATGATTTGCTCTATCAGAACATGTGTTGCATTTCTTATTTTCATCATGAAATTTGTCAATTTTTAGGTCGTGAAGTGAAAAGTGAAAAGTGAGAAAGTGGCCATCTGCGCACATGTCCTCTCCGCTGAAGTTTGGAATTTTTTCGCATTTTTTATAGCATTTGGAAGACAATGCTTTATACCATAAGAATACGTGTTGGTCCTACTTGCTCATTTGCCTTTTATTGAATTTTAGATAATCAAATTGGGACGTCCGACTTTTCCGCCCGAATTTTTACCGACAGCTCCTGCTCTGGGGGGGGACTTTTTTGGTGCTATACATCGTTCGGAAAGAAGATGTTTTGCTCAATAAGAATCTGTGTCGCGTTTATTGGCTCATGCTGATTTCTGTCGAATATCAACGAAATTCCAAAAAGAAAAAATCATCTTCACTAACAACTCCTTCTCCTTCTTCAGTTGTTGATATTCCACAGAATATCAGCATAAGCCAATAAACGCGACACAAATTTTTATTGAGTAAGACATCCTCTTCCGAACGACATATAACACCAAGCAAAAAGGTCCACCCCAGAGCAGGAGCTGTAGGTAAAAATTCGGACGGTAGGGAGAATGAGTAAAGGAATCGGAGGAATATTATTCCCATCGGACTGTGAACTGCATCGAGCGGTCTACCAACACCAATTGATTTCATGTGTTTCCACGGAGTCAGCACTTCGGATTAAAGGGCTGGGCACACTTCTGCTGCTTGACGCAGCTCCAATGATGAAGGATAGGGCAGAGACGCAGAGTACGTGTCTCTGCGTTAGAGGCGGCGGCGCGCTTATGGCACACTTCGCTTCAGCGTTGGCGGGCGGCGTCAGCGCTGCCAGCATCAGACGGCCGCCCCTTCCCGTCCTCTCCATCCTTCCTTTCTATTTTTTGTCATGTTCCATCTGGAAAGAGATTTGTTTTTAAAGGGAAGTAAGATAGGAAAGCCCTTTCCTCAACCAAACCAGCTATTGCTCCCGCGGTCAACTGAGCGACGGTTGGCAATTGTCCAATGTCGACAGCAGAGAAAGAGAGAACGACCGCCCATCACCGCAGACATGTCCTGAGCCTGAGAGCGACGCCTCGCCCCGTTTTTGACGAACTGAAGCCGCTGCCGAGTGTGCCCAACCCTTAGGGCTCTCTATCTGTTCCTCGCCATTTGTGCCACGAGTACTTCAGAGAATGAGTCGCGTACTTGCGATAGAGGGTGGGTAGGCCCCGTCGAATCAGTTTTGAAGTTTTGAAGATTCCTACCGTATCCCGCTATACTATGCTATATAGCAAAACCGGTTTTTTACTCGAATGAATGAGAAAATCCTAAAGAGGACAAGAAGACAGTCGAGATGTTCCATTTTCCGACAGTAGGCCGCCAAACGTCTGGTTGGGGACGAAGCCCCTTCGCCCCCAAACCCGGAGAATAGAACACCCCGACCGTCTTCTTGTCCTCTTTAGGTTTTTCTCATTCATTCGAGTAAAGCACTAGTTTTGCTATATAGCATAGCATAGCGGATTTGAACGCATCACAGTCACAAACGCATAGTTAATCTCTTTCTTCAGTCTTTCGTTTATGTCCAAGAGGCAGCGCAAAACAATCACTAAGTGATGAGTCACCATTTCCGTTTCGTCTTCCGGCCAAAAAGAGAACGGAACACAAAACGGAACGGAAGGACTGGAAACTGCCAAAAATCGGAATTCGGAACACGGAGGCGGAAATTCCTCACATCCTCATTTGGAATGATGAGTGAGAGCCTTTCGATACATGCACTGTTGTTGTTGTTGTTGTTAAAGGATGGGTTCCTGTTTAGGGAACAGTAGTATTCTGATGAACTGCATCTTGCCTTAATGAGTAGGATATCCGAAATCTGGGGTCCGCGAAATTGCCCTTATCTGAATCATCCAGAAATCCGGGGTCCTCAAAATCGGCGTTATCCGAATCATCCAAAAATCCGGAGTCCGCAAAATCGCTCTTATCCGAATCATCTAATTATCCGAAGATTTTCGACCGGATCCAATGTGTAGTGAACTCTACTTTAAAGGTGGTCTTGTAAGTGAAACTTTAAGGTTTAAGAGGCCTGGTGCTAGCCTTTCATATTATTGAAAAGCTGAGCACACAGCAAAAAAAAAGAATGGTTTGCAACAGCTAAGTGCGCTTAGAAATGATGAACAGTTGAGGGCGTAAAATATAATTTTTCCAAATTTTATCGTTGCTGGCAAACTCGCCTATCATCAAAGGAAATCGTGAAAACCTCTCGACTTCCACTTTTCATCTAAATGTGGGATTTGTTGCCACGTAGCAGAAGCATTAAACATCACCTCCACCTTCCGAAGTTCATCAAAACATCGACACAACATGCCCTTCGAAGTTGCTCAAAATTTGGAAACTTCCTTCGCACATGGATTTCATACCTGTAGATTAGGGAAATGGGCTTGTAGCGAAACTCGAAAAGGCCGGGATTGATTAATGGAATCGGTAAGAGAGGCTGAGTGCAATTGCCCATTGGAATTAGAGGAACTATTGTACTTTTGGGACTCCAGAGGTCGAGGAGAGGTCAAAAAAAATTTCGCCCAAACTTCGCCCCGGAGGTTGTTTGGGGTGCTGATCAGGGATGAGCGGACTAACCGTTGTCCGTTATCCGGTTTCCGGCGGGTTTTCGCCAATCCGTTTTGTTGTTCGTTATCCGGTGGTTTTTGGCGGGATAACGAACAACAAAATCTGGTACCCTTATGTAAACCTACATATGAATCACTTCGTTTTGAGGATGTGTCAGATATTCATCTTCTATGAACACGATCTTTTAGCTCATTGAAACTATTAGGTTGTAACGAATTAAATGGCACTGGCTCGCGCATTTTTGGCGCGTCTTTACGCGTTTGATCAAGAACAAACCGTAACATGTGGCATATCATTTAGAAGCGCAAACTATGCTCTACCGGTGTGTACCAAATTTTCTATGCAAAAGTGGGAAAACTTTAGAGTTTTATTGACTTTTTGCAGGTGGACAAAAGGGTAATCCGAGGCATTTATTGTATGAATTCAAGCTGGGCACTACAGCTAAGGAGGCCGACGAGAAGATCAACGCCGCATTCGGTCAAGGATGTTCCACAATTCGGACGGCGTATCGTTGGTATCAGAAGTTCCGGAATGGAGATGAGAGCTTGGAAGAACATGAAGGTCGTGGGAGGCATAGTGAAGTTGATGAGGGCAAGCTGAGAGATGTGGTAGAGGAGGATCCACACAAAGGTACCAGGGAGATAGCGAAGGTTCTTGGTGTCACTCACAACACAGCTGCCCGGCATTTGAAGGAAATTGGAAAGACCAAAAAGCTGGAAAGGTGGGTGCCTCACGAGCTGTCTGAGGAGCAAAGAAACCGACGATAGGAGATCTCGTCCGCACTGCTTCTACGGAACGAAACGGACCCATTCCTTGATCGCATCGTAACCTGTGACGAGAAATGGATAATGTACGACAACAGGCGACGATCGGCACGGTGGGTGGACAGCGATGAGAGCCCCAAGGTTTTTGCGAAGCCGGAATTGCAACAAAAGAAAGTAATGGTGACAGTATGGTGGTGTTCGCTGGTAATTATTCACCACAGCTTCCTCCCTTCCGGTGAATCCATCACGGCAGAGAAGTACTGCATTGAAATTGAAGAAATGATGAAAAAGTTTAAGGATATCCGGCCGGCCTTGGTAAACCGAAGGCGATTCCTCCTTCTGCACTACGATGCTCGCTCCATGTAGCACGAATGACGTTGCAGAAATTGAATGAGCTGAGCATTGAAACTCTACCACATCCTCCGTTTTCTCCCGACCTTTCCCCAACAGACTACCATTTCTTCAAGCATCTTGGCGACTTCTTGGTAGGGAAAATATTCAAATACCAACAGGATGCCGAAAGTGCCTTCGAAGATCTCGTCAATTCCAGAACTTCTGATTTTTATGCTACTGGGATAAAAGAGCTTGTGTCACGTTGGCAAAGATGTGTTGAATCAGAAGGTTTTTATTTCGATTAATAAACTTGCCTACAAGCCGGGATATTGACTGTTTAAATTTACAGTGGTTCAGTGTCATTTATTTCCTTACAACCTAATATGTTTGGAACGTGCATAACTTCCGAGTGGTGGGTGGAAAGCCAGTACTTTAGTATACTGTCTTATCCTACTATATATAAAAGCGTTAGTCCGTCTGTCCGTGTGTGTGTATGTGTGTCACAAGCCTGTGTGAACCAGTGAAGCATGTCAAACGTGTAAAGGTGACCCGCACGTGTATGCGGAACCCGTCAAGGCTATCCTCATGTGCAATGGATGGAAATGAACCAAAATTAGCGGGAAATGACCAAGTTGGACAAATGAGGATAAGTATTCGAACGGACAACCACTATTGATTGATAGCATCGATTTTCGATCGGAGTTGTCGTTCAACACCTCGATTTGACCAATCGGGATGCGATTATGATTACGCCGAATGAGGAGACCAATATTAATCGATGGTATCGATTTTTCGTCTGCAGTTATCGGTTTTAGCCCAAATTTGACCATTTGGAATGGGAGTCACACGACAGTTTCTTCGAGAGAACTACTCCTGCTTGCAGGAAATACTCCAGTATAAATAGATGCAGAAAGTTTCTAGAACAAGATAACAGTATCGGTTGACCGAATAACCGATCGACTATCAATTTTTCTGCAGACTAGACACTTCGGAGTGGGAATAGCACTAATGCGGTGGGCAGCGGACAATGCTTACGTCAATCGTTTTGAGGATCTTCCCTTACTCTGTTCTGTGTAATAAACAAGATTAGTTTTTTCTTCTCTAATCGGGACGAAGGGTCAATAAACCGTCGTGTCCAAGGCGTTTTGTTCTCGGAGTTTGGGCCGAAGCCCCAACCAAACGTGTTGAGGCCGATAGGTTTACGGGTAGTTGCTGAGCAGTAGAAGCAGCTGTTGACGAGCAGCAGGTTCAATACTGGTATACGTACTCTGGCAATGACCTGCGGTGACCAGTCGATGGACAAGTCAGTGCATTAACATTCCCGTGCAATCCTGATACCTAGACTTGAAATCCTAACCAAGAAGAAATTGAGTAGGAGTGCATGCGAAAGTCGGCGCCTTCTCAGAGTGCGCTTCTTCGCACCTCGAAGAAAAAGCCGATAAGAAGGTTAAAGTGGCTCATTCTACATGTGGCGAGGACGATATTACAAATCCGACCTAATATTAGAGAAAGAATGGTTTAAAATTAGTTTTAATTTTTGTTGTTTGCTCGTTATCCGTTTTTCCGTCATCCGGCCATTTTTGGGAAAAATTATCCGTTGTCCGTTATCCGGGTTTCAAAATTTTATTATCCGCTCATCCCTGGTGCTGATCACGAATCGGGCATCCGTTTTTGAAATTGCGGCCGATTACGGTAGGTTACGATAGGTACGGGTAACTAAGGCTGCCGAGGACATAATCACCGATTTCGCCCAAACTTCGCCTATTGGGTTATTTGGGGTGCTGATCACGAATCTGACATCCGTTTTTGAAAATTCGGCCGACTACGGTATGTTACGGTAGCTACGGGTAACTAAGGCTGCAGAGGTCAAAGTCACCAATCCTGCCCAAGCTTCGCCTAGGGGGTTATTTGGGGTGCTGATCACGAATCTGACATCCGTTTTTGAAAATTCGGCCGACTACGGTATGTTACGGTAGCTACGGGTAACTAAGGCTGCAGAGGTCAAAGTCACCAATCCTGCCCAAGCTTCGCCTAGGGGGTTATTTGGGGTGCTGATCACGAATCTGACATCCGTTTTTGAAAATTCGGCCGACTACGGTATGTTACGGTAGCTACGGGTAACTAAGGCTGCAGAGGTCAAAGTCACCAATCCTGCCCAAGCTTCGCCTAGGGGGTTATTTGGGGTGCTGATAATGATTCTGACATCAGTTTTTCGTTTCACGCTGGAGCTTGGGCGAAATTGGTGACCATTACCTTAGTTACCCGTACCTATCGTACTCCAGTGTAAAACGAAAAACGGATGTCAGAATCGTTATCAGCACCCCAAATAACCCCCTAGGCGAAGTTTGGGCAGGATTGGTGACTTTGAGCTCGGCTGCCTTATTTACTCGTACGGTAGGTACAAGTAACCTACCGTACTCCAGCGTGAAGCGAAAAACGGATGTCAGGTTCGTGATCAGCACCCCAAATAATCCGCCCCTAGGCGAAGTTTGGTCGAAATTGGTGATTATGACCTTGCAGCCTTAGTTACCCGTACCCACCGTACCCTACCGCAATCGGCCGAAATTTCAAAAACGGATGTCAGATTCGTGAGCAGCCCCAAACAAACCTCCCTAGGCGAAGTTTTGGCGGAAATTTTTCTCCGACCTCTCCTCGTCCTGTGGAGTCGCGAAAGTACAAGTGCCGAATTAGATACTCAGCCAAGCCATTTCACTGCTTAGAGCGCGGGAAGTCGCAGGATAGGAGACGGGTTCTCACGGTTGGTCTTCCTTCCTCTTCCGTTTCTGCTAGTTCCTTCGACGGTCACTCAACGCAGGTCGAGACGTGCTGTGTTTTCAGTTGGTTCCCCAAGAAGGACGCTCGACGCAGGTCGAGTAGTGTTTTCATCTGTGAGCTGACGGATGCTCGACACAGGTTGAGCTGGGTTTACTCTATGGTCTCATTTCAGCCGCTTCCCGCGCCCGCTCATAACCGTTGTCGTTGCTCGTCGCATTGCCTTCAGCGGTTGGAAGTACAGTCCCCTCCCGTTATAACGCCTCCGGATAAGGCGCGACTCTCGATATAACGTAGATTTTCTGTGGCCCTGGCTAGCTTACCTTTACGCCGAGCAGGGGTACAGAGGCTATATGTCGCCATATGTTTTGTTGCGATCAGAACTTCCACGCCATGCGGGACTTCTACCTGCACCCTCTGCTTCCCGGGCAGGATTAAAGCAACAGCGTATATTGATCACAAGGAACATCACGATATCGTGGGAGAGTGCATGCTGAGAGGTCACTGCAACGAGGATATGGCGGATATGGTGGGCGATTTAACAGCGCTGATAGCGTAATGGGTTAACATCCTGCCTGGAAGGTAGAGAGTGCGGGTCCATGTCCCGCCTGGCGCGAGAATTTTGATGGCAACAGAAAATATTGTAATATCAGGTTGCACAGTTTTGTTGTTGATCACTTTTAACTTTCCTCTGGTACTCATTATTCCTCACACACACACACACACACACACACACACACACACACACACACACACACACACACACACACACACACACACACACACACACACACACACACACACACACACACACACACACACACACACACACACACACACACACACACACACACACACACACACACACACACACACACACACACACACACACACACACACACACACACACACACACACACACACACACACACACACACACACACACACACACACACACACACACACACACACACACACACACACACACACACACACACACACACACACACACACACACACACACACACACACACACACACACACACACACACACACACACACACACACACACACACACACACACACACACACACACACACACACACACACACACACACACACACACACACACACACACACACACACACACACACACACACACACACACACACACACACACACACACACACACACACACACACACACACACACACACACACACACACACACACACACACACACACACACACACACACACACACACACACACACACACACACACACACACACACACACACACACACACACACACACACACACACACACACACACACACACACACACACACACACACACACACACACACACACACACACACACACACACACACACACACACACACACACACACACACACACACACACACACACACACACACACACACACACACATACACACACACACACACACACACCTGTCATACTTATGAATACAGCAGAGAGTATCTCTAATAATAATACTAATACTAATACTAATACTAATACTAATACTACTACTACTAATAATAATAATAATAATAATAATAATAATAATAATAATAATAATAATAATAATAATATAAAGATGTTTTTAGCCTTTACATCATGGTCACATATTTCATTACTATAGCCGTATTCAGCCATTGCATGCGATTCTAAATAAATCTGTGCTTAAAAGGGCCTAAAAAAGACAGCTCCGTTTAGGACACAACTCCCGTTATAACGCGGATTTTCTTCGGTCCCTTCAAACGCGTTATAGCGAGAGGGAACTGCGTCTGCAAGCCCGCTCCTTCTAGTCTGAGCGCTAAGATCGCGGAGGAAACTTTACATTAAGACTACAGCCCACCCCCTGAAAAGGTTGCATTCAGTTGCCTCGTGTGGGTATTCAGTGATTGTGTAACCCATTGTGTTGTATTTTATCCTGTGTTGTGAATTAGTTTTTTTACGTTTGAAATAAATAGTTCGTGTACAAACTGTTAGAATTTCTAAAACGGGTTTCACTTTTGGTACCTTAAGCTGGCTGTGACGTAGCGGAGAGACCAGGCCCAGCTTGGTCCAACTTACTCACTTCTAAAGCGGTATCGGCGTTTCAGATTTTTGATGATTTACTCGTATTTACTGAGCGTAACGTTGTTCAACAGAATTTTTTTCCGTCAGACCGATTATCTGCTCGTATTAGCAGAACATTTATAAATCGTTTTTTGCACCTTCATACAGTACCGGACGCGTCTTTTGAATAGACGCCGAAAAAACCGCACTTTTGCGGTTTTTGCGTCTTTTTGCTATAACTCGCCCAAAAGTCATCTATTTGGAAAACCAAGAGTATATTTGAGCTCAGGAGATCGAGCACTATCGTTTCGTATATACAATTCAGATGAAAGGTCAAAAATGGCCAAAATTGAAAACTTGCGCTCCATTGAGAAGGCCGGCCTCGGACGAGTTGTCGGCCGCAAGGCGTCGAAAACGGTTGCATGCTCACAATTCCTCTAATTTGAGGTGTTTCGAGAAGCGGATGGTACCGTTCGATTTGACTCTTCGAGATCTACACAACCATATATACTACTTCGCTAAACCACCGCATTTTCGCAGTGGGTGGTCAAGGATGACTGGAGCAGACTTTTAGGCACTGGAGAAGCTTATATTCCAGGACTTGCATGATCTCGGAGCACCTCAAGCATGGCGTAAAGTGTCTAGTTATGCCAGTAATCGTCTGAGAGTGCGCCGTGCACAATGCATATAGGACCGAACCTATCAATCGAGGGGGGGGGGGAAGTTTGTAGAGTGAGCATTTAGGGAGTTTTATGAGAAATTCTCAGCCGCCCTACTCAGAAATTGCTGTACTCTGCTCCGGCTAGACTTTGGAGTGCGCTGTGCTCAATGTGTATAGGATCGAACCTATCAATCGACTGGACGCGACAGCTTGCAAATTGCACGCGCAGGCGTGTTCGGAGCGCGATAACTCTGTCAGCTTCCAATCTTTCTGGCTGGAACGTGTGAATTCCGCAGGCAGTAATAAGCTCTAGTAGAGCGCCGAAGCATAGCAAATTATCTTACGAACTGGCAAGGTTACGGCGGTGCGAAAATGCAGGTTGGGCATGTGTGACACGATTTTTTCAGAATTCGGTCGACCGCTGCGGGTACACGAGGCGAGCTAACAGCATACAAACTCGCGGATGAGCAAAGCACCGAAAGCACTTTACGATGATCTGCTCCTAAATCTCCAGCTGCCTAAACTGCATTAGCCTCATCTGCCACCTCAGAGCGGCGGAGGGCAGAATTTTTTTAAAATTTTTTATGCGGTTTTTGTACCGTTTAATAGGTCCTTCTTTCCAGGTGCAGCATCGACTGTGTCAGATTAGTTCAAGAAAGAGTGTTACTAAGTAACTGATTAATTTAGTAATTTGTTAGACAAAACACTGATAAAGGTTTTGTGTATGTAATCTTTTGATAATAATATTTTGTTTGTTTACAGCTGAAAGTAAAGCACTTTTGAGAGCAGTTGTCAAATTAATCACAACGAGTTCAACTTTTCAGGCTTTCCGAGCATCTCATGGACACGGCGCATTTTTGTACGTGAAGAAGCAACATCTGCATTCGAAACTGTACTCTGCACAATGCCGAGTGTTAATTTCTAAAGCTGACTTGAGTGCTTTGTCAACAAATTTTTTTTTAGTCACTCGGAAGCGATGACGAAACGGCAACCGTAGGATGGATTTTCCAGGAATTCCTACGAAGGCGTGGAGTCTCTCACTCGTCCCGCAAAGTTGTAAAAATTAATATAAAAATGTTTCAAATAAAGATTGTATTACTT
>CANDYH010000666.1:0-23684 GCA_947396885.1 Heligmosomoides polygyrus polygyrus | reverse complement strand
CTTGATGACATGTGCATTGGAGTCGAAGTATTAGGTTGTCGGATTATAAATGTCTTTTTTTTTTTGCTCAAAAGGAAATTTCGCTATGAGAGACGAATGACCATACCTTAGTAAAAGAGGGAACCTCCATTATTATCAACCAGCTGGAGTGTGCGGGCCACGCCAGGCTAGCCGGCTTCGCCGGCATCGCATCCGCGGGCCACCCGGGCGAGCCGGCTCCGCCGGCGTCGGGTATGGCGGGCCACGCTAGGGACGTAGCCGAAACTAGCTACGGATGCTTCCTCACCCAGCGTCGGTCGCCGGCTCCGCCGGCGCCGACGCTGGAGTGTGCGGGCCACGCCAGGCTAGCCGGCTTCGCCGGCATCGCATCCGCGGGCCACCCGGGCGAGCCGGCTCCGCCGGCGTCGGGTATGGCGGGCCACGCTAGGGACGTAGCCGAAACTAGCTACGGATGCTTCCTCACCCAGCGTCGGTCGCCGGCTCCGCCGGCGCCGACGCTGGAGTGTGCGGGCCACGCCAGGCTAGCCGGCTTCGCCGGCATCGCATCCGCGGGCTACACGGGCGAGCCGGCTCCGCCGGCGTCGGGTATGGCGGGCAACGCTAGGGACGTAGCCGAAACTAGCTACGGATGCTTCCTCACCCAGCGTCGGTCGCCGGCTCCGCCGGCGCCGACGCTGGGTAAGGAAGCATCCGTAGCGTCGAGCGCGTTGAAACTTGCGCCTACTCCAGACTGATTCTTAGCTTGGTACCACTCACTCATTATAGCACGCAGAAGAATGTTCTCAGCACTCCTTCTTCATCTAGCGTTGAATTCACAGCCTATTGGAGCTTGTCAAGCCTAACGAAATGTCTGACACTTCTGTCCAGTCGTCGTGCTTCGAGCCGCTAGGTGTGGCGAATTCCGGAGGTGACTTCATTAGCCACTAATTTTGAGGGAACGTACGGGTAGAATTATTCCGAGAGCCTAGTGTAGTCGAAAACTGGGGTGGGACGGGAACTTGGTTTCCGCTGTGGACGAACCACTACAGACAATGACTTATGCCTCCCTCCTTTATATATGGTGCGATTTTGTGTCTCTGATTTCTCTACCTCCAATGTGTCAGATAGAAATCGTGGTCGGTTCGGTTTGAGAGAAAACCGATAGCTCCACTCAAATGATCGATAATATCGATCGATACCAACTGCCTGATCAAACGCCCAATCTACTATGGAACGCTTCCGTCGGCCAACATAATCAGGCAACTCCAATCCCGATCGGTTAGGTCTGAGAGAAAACCGATAGCACCACTGGTTATTTGATTGACAGCGTAAATGCCTCTTAATCGAATCACCAAAGTGGGGGTATGTGTGCTCCTCACTGTTGTATTTGTTGTTCAACTTCTGCTATCAATCGAATAAAAATCGCTCAGTCGAAATAACTTCGCATGGGAGAATCTTATAGCCCGCAGCTAAGAAGCAAACATATAGCGCATTAAAAGATGAGATCGCGCCATGCACTCCAAAAATGCCACCTTATTGATCCACCAAAAGTGGGAATATTTGTGTTCCTCACTGTTGTATTTGTTGTTAAACTTACGCTGTCAATAAATATCGTAACCTCTTAGAAGGAGGTCCAAGCGATAAATAGGAATCATGAGTGGGGGGGGGGGGGAGAAACTGTTGCATGCGCTCGACACAACGAACTTCGAATGGGAGAATCTTACTTACAGCCTATGAGCAAGCATATAGTGCAATTAGTGTAAAAGCCACTTAATCATAAAGTGAGATATGCATGTTCCTCATCGTTGTGTTTGTTGTTCAACTTCGGCTATCACACGAATAAAAATCCAACAGCTTGGAAGGGTGTAGAAAGTAGGAAGTTTATGTGGGCGGGAGAAACTGATGGGATCAATCCAACCAACTTAGAATGGGAGAATCTTACTTACAGCCTACAGAATCAGGCGCAAAACGGCTCGGGTGGACAGGGCTCATCGTTTTAAGTGGTTGTCAGCCTCTTTAAGAAGCACACGAGTGGATATAAGTGGTACAACTAGCAGTGGGGATCAAATAGGCTGGGGCGGGAGGCCCCTATTATATATTATATATAGGGATATATATATATATATATATATATATATATATATATATATATATATATATATATATATATATATGGTGGGATAATAATAATGGGATAATAATTTGGGATATGGGATATGGTGGGATGGTGGGATGACATGGCGCCAACATCCTCGCAGAGTGGATGCCTTTCTAGAAGAACTCCGGCGGCTGCGACTCGAAGAAGTTGGACACCCAAATTTCGCCTTCGTCACGGTTCTTGAATTTTTTCTCAGCCAAGACGCGCTGCATCGATTGGAAAAGAAGGTGGTCTGATGGCGCAAGGCCTAGGCTATGAGAGGGTGAGGCAGAAGTTCCCAGCCTAACTCCTTAATTGCTTGCAGCGTGATATTTGCGGCGTGCGGTCGAGCGTTGTCACAGAAGAATTTCAAGAAGCTGTGTTCACTCCTTGCTGACGCAGTTCTCGATCCACGCGGCTCAGCTTTAATGTCTGACGTAGCTGTTGGCCTGGATCCATCACCTCAAAATGCACCAGGCCTCTACTGTCCCCCCAAGCACAGAGCATATTTTTTTCCGTGAATGTCAGGCTTCGTCGTTGTCTTTGGAATCTTACCGGGCTCAACCATTGCCGCTTTCGTGTGGCATTGTTGCAGTGGATCCACTTCTCATCCTACTTCAAAATGGGTCATAGAAACCGCTGTTCTTGGTTTTGCGGATGAGAATTCCAGCGATGGCGACTCCTGCTGCCTTGTTTGTGTCGCTGAGCTGATGTGGTGCCCACTTTCCCCAACGATTTGACTTTCCGACTACATGCGTACTAGGGGTGTGCGTTAATTTTTTTCGGTAAATTTTTAACGACCAGTTTTTAACGGAAATTTTTTGCGTTAAAATCGTTAAATTCGGTAAATTCGTTAAATAATATTTCCCTTACTGCAGTCAGCTTAGCAGTATTTTAATACGTAAAAAGCCAGATTTCTCTCTTTTGATTTTCTTAGACTCCATCCTCGTGGCAATTATGTTTTAATCTTCACAACAAATATCATCTATTATCAACTGCTGTCGCATGTATCACCTGTCGTTTCGCTGATTATTGTGTTGCTCGAACGGGCGCCAGCAGCGTCTTCATTCGTTCCTGTCGTGTGCCAGAGTGCTCCGATGGTTCCTCGCCTGAGGGCTTTCACGAAAAAGCCCGATCAACTTTCACGCGCTGGAGAAGAGTCGTCACGGACTCCAATCCGTGACCGCTCTTGTGCATCGCGTGTCTGCTAAGCACATTACTTGGCCGGCCCACTTAATTTTCGACGACATGGCCTACGTGAAAGCGTCTCTGATCTTTGAACTTCGACGAATCTTGAAACTCCGGAGCCCTTCTTCTACTTCGTGAATCGTGTCACTCCGAGCCGTCCTGTGGAATCCCCGCGGCGCGACTCTGATCGCGTGTTCACCTTGCTTCATCGACTCCTATTTCCACTGATTCAAATAAGTAGAGCGTGGTTTATCTTATGTAAAGCAGTGACTGTTGGAATAACTACATAGGGGAAACGGGCAGGCCTATGTGTCCATGTGCCAGAATCAGAGATGCGATGGAATTCTGTAGCAGTTCTTTCCTACTTGAAGTTGAACAACAAGCTAACCCGAACTCGGTACTTTTGCTCGATCACCAATAATCTAAAAATTCTTTGTAAGGATCAGCGAATCGGAACAAAACTTTCGCGAAAGATGCCTTCGGAAACGCTTGCTAGACACTTAAATTTACTTGATCAAGACAACTTAATATAAATGTTAGACGATAGTAACGAGAGAACTGAAGTCGGTCGTCGACTATGTTGGTTGTATTAAGCCATGTCATGTGGTGCTCTACATGTCTGGAAAGAACAACGCACTGACTTTTAACAATCGACTAGCCGCTGCTATTCGTATTGTGTAAACCAAATGCGCATTCATATTAACTCTACAATATTCGGTAAAGTTGAAAGCGTGGCGCATGCCGAACAAGTCGTCCAACGCCATCCTTTATTGTTATCCATTTTTAGGGCGTTCAGTAGCTACTTTATAGCATAAATATTTTCGGGGAAACTTTCTATGATTCCTCGATTGTTATATCAGAAATTTACAGCCGCCCTAGTCAGAAATCGCTCCAATATGCTGAGCGCAGTAACTCTGTCAAGTTCGAATCTTTCGGCTGCAATTCGTAGGTCTTGTAGGCAGTAAAACGTTCTATTAGTATGCTAAAGTAGAACGGTGTAACTTGTGATTGGACAAAGGGCGAAAACATTTGCGACTAGTCATTTGTGAACCTATAATTGATACTTAACCCAGAGCAGTCTGGAGCAGAAGGCGCTGTCTGGCGCAGAAGCAGAGTTCGCACATGCGCCTTAGGTCTATGTTATACTTCGGCGACGCTGTTGTCAGCGATGTTGGCGACAGTGCGACGCACCGCGTAGCACCCGCTCAGCACTGTCGCCGACGTCGCCGACAACAGCGTCTCCGAAGTATAACATAGGGCTTAAATCGATTTCGTGTTAGATTCGACTCATAGCCAGGTCAATCCTCATCAATTGAGGATTCAGTGAATTCCTAGAGACTTGTCGAGAAAGAACATAATAATAGGTCGTTGCATATGAAGTAGCCGATTTTGACGGAGAACTTTGACAAATCATTACTTTGCTTGGAAGCAATTTTATTAATCGAAACAAGCACCATTACAACTAATACATGTTTACACAACTGCTTAGACATTACGTCATTCTAAAAATCTGAACTGCGAGAATTAATAAAACATAAGTCATTTTTGACAACATCTTGGTTGCTGAATTTTTCTCCTTCACATGACAATATAAATTCTTGAAAAATAGTAATTGGTAGGGAAATATTTTGTAAGTATGCTGGATGTGGCAGAGTTTCATTTCCATGTTCATCCTGTTTCCGGACAACAATTTTTGAAGCGTACGGACACTTGTTGTCATGCAGTAGGACTGGGCATCTTCGACTGACCAAAGCCGGCGGTTTTCAATCAACTTCTGGTGCCTCACTCCAGTTTCGGTGCAGTACTTCTCTGTTGTGATCGTCTCTCCAGGTTCAAAAACTTGTAATGGGCTACCAGCCATTGTCCACCATACGGCCACCATGGTCTTCCTTGGATGGTGAGTTGGTTCGGCTCTCCTCGGGACTCTCATTCTTTCCAGCAGTCGTTCAGAGCGACGATGATTGTCATAAAGGATTTGTTTTTCGTCGCATGTCACGATGCTGTTCAAAAAGGCTACCCTTGATTACGCAGCGTTAACGAAACAAAGGTGTCGTGAAGCTTCAACTTGGAGTCGCTACGGAATGATGTCGGCTCATCTCGGTCTTCATCTTCGAGACTTTGATCTCTAGATCAAGATCTAATAGTGAATCGTTTGTCGAATGACCGTCACAGCTGAATCTACAGCCTCATTGAGCATTTTAGGTGTTCCCAATATCTAAAGTACAGAAGTGAGGGCAGAAGTAGAAGGGAAACAAACGTTGCTATAAGGAATCTAGGCGCAAATAGGCTCGGAAGTGGTCACTTAGTCATAGGAGGCCTTGCGTGTTTAAGTACTTCTGCTGAAAGACGATAGACGAGATATGTTTATAGCATAAACAGGCAGAAAGCAATAAAGGATCAGATCGTCGATGACGCAGTGGGGCGTGTGGAGAGGTGACGGGAGACGGAGTCGGCAGGTGACGGGAGTCGGGCTCAGGTTCAGGATCGTAGCGACACACGCTGCCGTGAACCGGTCAGATGTCCGTGTGATTGCCTCGTCCATGCAGTTCCTCCTATAAATACGAGCGTTGGTTACGGTAGTGCGAATGGAATGCATGACTAATGGGAGGTAGAAGCGGTAGAGATCTGGTGCTACGCTAGCGCTACAGTAACCATCATGGGAAAGCACAAAGACATGTGATGGAGGAACTACCGTATGCTACCCTACCACTAATCGTAAGAAGCGTGGTACACGATTCCTTACACTTTGTACTCAGGCCTTGATAAAAGGCACCTATATGTTCAATTACATCAGAAATGGCCTAACTCAGTTCAACATAGGAGTAGAACACACCAGTGCTGTGTAAAATTTTGAAATTGGTGCAACACAAGACGCTGTATGGGGCTGTCCGACAAGGTAGCCGTGTAACGCCGGGGTGTTTCATCCGGGAGCTGGATGTCTAGGGATGTGGCCTGAACAGGACAGGAAATCGATTTATTTGCCTTCTATGGCACTAACAGGGGCGGTCTGTCCACCTCTGCTGTGCCCGCGTTCCGCTCCGTACCGGTCGCTCGCCAGGTACCACCGAGTCAAGAATGCGAGACCGGCCGCTTGCCACCTCGCCCCAGGTGAAGACTCAAGACCGGCTGCTCGCGACCTCGACACCAGTCCAGACTAACCGGCGTGGTAAGCCCGGCGCGCCCGGGCCCCATTTATATAGGTTTGCGCTGGGGAGAAGGCCGGCCCTCTGAGTGGCCGGCGCCGGGCACAGGTGAGGCGGACGGCGATCGATCGATCCCGCTACTGGGAAAACACAGAGACACTGCAATAACATACAGAATTACTAACAGAACACCACATAGAATAACACAATTAAGCTACAAATACACAAATACACAAATACACAACGAAGACCACTTCTGCGAGGCCTCGCACCTCGCCCATCCTTCACAACCGCCTATTTGAGCCCGAACCTATTACCCTTTCCACCAGCCGTCATACTTTATCGTTGACCTTATTTTTACGATACCAGAAACCATTTAATTCGTCTGCATCCCCGTTTTCAAGTTGGCACTCGAATTATCTGAACGGGTGCCTCCAGCGCTTCCACTATTCCCCATCATTTACCAGAGTAGCCCATTAGAGCCTTCTCACTTGATGGACACGGGAAACTGGGCATTTCTCGTGAAGAGCATTGACACAAATGCCCTGACAACATGTAGGTACATAGTTGCCGTTAGGTTGTTGGTCACTACGATCCTACTAAATAAATAAATAAACGATATATAAACGAGAACCGACATTTGTCTGTCTGTCTGTGTGTTTGATTGATGGATTGATTGATTTATTACATGTGATGCCACATGTGGAAAAAAAACAACAACAAACGTTTAAAAAAATCACCGTAGAGCCATAAAACATAATCAGGCGAAGTCTGAAAGCCCAAAAAGCAACATAGTGTTTAAGAGACGAACAGAAGCGGTCGGCAACAACTAAATAGATATCGTTATTTCAGGTGCAGGGATATAAGTTTTTTGAATTTTGTTAAATTGTTAGTTTGTTTGTTTGCACATGAGTGCTAGAGGAGTGTGTTGGAGGAAAGTGTGGGAATGGGGGGGGGGGGTTGTAGTTGTGCAACGTGCCTGGCGACTCACTAGACGTCCAAGATCGATCTACACCATAAATTTTCTAAAATATTCAACCGATCAGGGTGGGAGTTAAGTGATTATGATCGTCGACGGTAGGCTTGCACAGGTGGAGAGGGCAACCAATGTCGATCGACATTATCGATTTTCTCTCAGATTTAACCGATCAAGGTGTGATTAAGTGATTATGATCGCTGAAAGAAGGCATTCACAGCAGGGAGGCAATCAATATCAATCGATATTATCGATGTTCTCCAAGATTTAGTCGATCGAGGTGGGGCACGCGAGTGTTGTGGCCGAAGGATTGCTTCACATCAGGTGGAAAGTTCCAATGGGTAGGCCAATAACGATCGATGCTGCTGACGGTAATGATACCAGAGCATCGCGCGAAGCGCGCAAGTGCGAGGCACGCCGATAGGCCTGATGGACACTTGTGATGATGTAACGCGGAATCCGGAAAATTTCGTCCAGCTTCTGTGAGCACAACGCGTTTAAAGACGTTTCCGAAAATGGCCCTAGCAGCCACATCTCCGATCCTTGAGCTTCTCACTCCTGAAAGCTGCTCCTTGAAAGATTCGCAAAGTAGAAGGTCATAGCACTGGTAGCAGGGAGGAAGAGGTGCCTTCCCTAAAGCCACCTTTCTATTTCGTTCTCTGGCTAGCAGAGTATCTTAAGTTTTGATACAGCTGGATTAGCAGCGGTTGAGCCTCTTTTCACTGCTCTAAGCCTAGCAAGGAGAGCCTCCAATGTAGCGGTGAGCTTTTGCGATACAACTTTCAAGGGATGTAGGGTCCCGTGTGAGGAGATCAAAACCGAAGTTAATTTTTCGTGATGCCCTTTGTGGTCGAAAGAAGCGTGTGGAAGCGTGGCTGCAAAGTTTGTCACGTCCTGCTGCCACCCAACACAATGTGGTGTTGGCGCAGTGGGTAGTGATGTCGTCTCTCGGCCGCATCGAGTGGGTTTTACGGTTAGACCCCGGAATCGTCACATCGTTTTTGCACACATAGAGTCGTTATTATAATGTGCTCGCGTGATCACAGGTGTCAATTTCTACACGTCTATTGCTTTCAGGAAGTATTAACTATTTACGGTATAAACCAGATTCATGACCTATCCCGTGAAATGTATTTGTTTTTGTGCATTTACGGTATCGCTGCTAATATGACAAAGTGCGGATACGATCCATGGAGAGGTTGCTCAAATGAAAGCAGAAAAGGGCTACATTTACTTACTAAAGGCTTGATCCGTTTAGACACCAAGTGAATTTTGGGGAATTTCCGACGCGTTCGCTACACGTTTGGTACACGTCATTGAACGCAAACCCTGTTACGTCAGCTATTCTGGACTGGTAATTCACGTCCTCCACACGTCTTTACACGTAAACTTCAAGAATTCAGTAGCGGGGGATGCAACCCAAGGCCCGGATTAATCAACGCGCATACCCATGGGTATGCTTGGTACAGGGGGTAGACATGCCCATGATGTGGACATGCCCACGATTCATGTTAAACGTTACCCGTCAAATCGTGGGGATATCAGTGGCTAGAGAAAACCCGCCGATCGTTGTGGATACATCCGTATATCCGCGGCCTGGTTGGTGGTGGCTCTCAAACGATTTCCCGACATAGCGAAACGCAATGAATTGGCAGCAACATGTAGAAATAATAAACTACGTCAGCCTGGTTGCTCAGACAGACCCAGTTTCCGAGTTCCTAGTCGAGAGAGAATAACCTAAAGAGGACCATTTTCGGTGCAAATCTAATCAGGAGGATCCTTTTATTAGATCTGCAACGAGAACGTAATTTTTAAGCTTCCGAAAAAAATGACATCAGCAGAAATAAAAAAAATACGCCAAGACGCCATCAATCAACGTTTTCGGCCCAGGCAAGACATTGTACTGGAGGTCTTAATCATTTGCAAACATACTGACCTAGCTCACAGGTGTTATGCATATATTCTCAGGTTTTCTGTATCATTTACTCTGATTTCGTTGGCGCAGTTGTTTTCTAAGGAATGATGAGCTCAGCATACTTGGGTTGACCATGTAGGACAGCCCTACACAACGTTCTGCGTTGAAGGAAACTTGCTATTTTATGCAGCATTAGTGTGTTCTACATTGTGCTATTTCTGATGGACATGCACGTCCCTTGCTACCAAGGCTAGCATCCACTGAGTCCACCGAGCCCATTTGCCCCCAAATCCGCCGCGAACCCATGGTGCGGTCTTTGCCGGTCGTAGTCCAACGGGAAATGGCTTTCCGTGGTACTTATCAGCTGGCAAACGTCACTGATGAGTTGGAATTTACGTGTAAGGACCGTGAAAGACGGGTATTGCACCAGTGCTGCATAACTGCAATGACGTGTGAGTCACGTCGAGCATGAATGAGAAGCAATTCCCCAGAGTGGACTTGGTGTCTAAAGGGATTTAGCCCTTACTAAAAGCATTAATCGTATACAAATTGACTGCTGTGTTCACGCAAGCACATAATAATAACGACACGATGTGTGCAAAATCTATGGCGAAACCGGGGCTCGTACCGTAGAAGCCACTCGGTGCGGCCGAGAGGCCACATTGCTATCCACTGCGCCAGCCGACCACATTCGGTTAGGTGGCAGCAGGGCGTAATGAACTTCGCTCTCACGTTCCATTTCGACCACAGAAGAGCATTCCGAAAGAATTAACTACGGTTTCGGATTCCCCACGAGACCCTACATCCTATAAAAATTACATCGCAAAAGCTCACCGCCACTTTGGAGGCTCTTCTTGTAAGTATGCTTTTGCAGCTTCGATTCTATTTGGGGCTACAAACTTTAGGTGCCACAAGACTTATGACGCTAGGTTGTTTCTAGAGTTCTGATCATATTTCTTTCTCCAAAAAAAGCAGTTTCTTACGTTATGGATTCGAGTATGGGTGCGTGGTACGCGTTCGGAGTGGCCATCTGTCGAGTGCACCAGAATCGAAGTTCTAGTTTCAACCACCCCCCCCCCTCCCCTTCCCCTCTAAGCCTCCCATCCGTCTAGATACGGACGGAAAAATAAGAACCACTGGCGTATTCTTCTGGAAGCCATTGTATAGGCCAAGCAGGCATTCAGTTTGCCTCCTCGACATTCCGCAGAAGTAAAATGTGTGGCGCATTCTGCAAAGCGATTGATTAATGCCGCCTTTTATGCATTTCTATCCTTAGTCAGGTGAATCTGTTCTACAAAAAAAAAAACGCATTACGGCGTACTGCACTCTGAACGCTCATTTAAAGCCTTCACTCTTAAGATTCAATTTCGTATATTAGATTGTAAGGAAAGTATCCCGCTACTTGTGGATTTTTTTCAAATTTATTTCTTTCGTTCCATACACACAGCAACCAAAGAGAATATGCACCATTATTATCCACAACATATTGCCATTCGTCAGGTAATTTGTAGATCCCGCTTCTACAGAATTCCTAGGGTTTTGACGAAAAAACTCAGCGAGGCACTTTTCAGGTTGCTCCCTGTTTCTGCTGCAAATGGTTCGACAACGAAGGAAGCAGATGGTGCTCCGCTGGAGCAACGTCCGGCGAATACGATGGGCGGTCGAGACTACGGTCCCAAGCTCGCTCGGTCCAGCTACACCGCGTGTGTTGTGTGAATGCACACAACACACTGAATTCGACGTCGTCGTCCAAAAATCGTCATCCAACTGCATTCCTAGATCAGGGGGAGTCCGCAGCTGGGTTCTACGCTCTTTGAGCGATCCAAGCTGCCGGTGCGAGAGTCCGCAGCAGAACTAGGCTCGGGAAAGGACTCCAGGTTGGGTACCATCCAAACTGCCGGTGTGGAGACTGCTTTCGTCGCTCAGGAGGAGTCCGCAGCTGGGTTCTGCGCTCTTCGAGCGCAGAGACAGGCTAGGGAAGGGACTCCTGTTGTGGCGCATTCAAGCTGCTCGTGCGAGAACTGCTCCCTTCTCCCAGGGTTCTCCTGTAGCGGCTGTGGAAGAGCTGCAATCCGCCATCGACCGGTCAAGGACCCTCCTCCATATCGACTGACCGTGATGTCGGTGGATATCGAAAATTGCCACGTCGACACGACGCGACGCACGCGGCTTGGCGGAGGAAGAAGAGTCGCAACTGTGGCCGCTGAGGTGCATTTCTAGGCGGTGTCGTCAAATGCGGTGTTTGTGTGCATTCACACAACACACGCGGTGTAGCTGGACCGAGCGACTCAGACATTCGATAACTACGACCCGAACAGAAACGCAATTCTAGCCTCACGACACCGCGGCTAGTATCGAAAACAGCACACAACAGATGTTGCTATCCTGTGGAGGCGTTCACCACATAGGTGGCTACTGTTGCGAGGCGTTCACCACATAGGTGGCTACTGTTGCTAATGTGTTGCAAGCTGCTGTAATTGCTGGTGCTGTTCTGTTGCAAGGTGGCCCACGCAACAGAACAGCACCACATGGCGTGTGCCACCCTCACCCTGCAATAGAATAGCACCAGCAGGTGCAATTAGCTGGCTGCCTTCGAACCCCTTACGCTCGTGTAGCCCCTAAAATGGTCTAGGGGCCACACGAGCGGATGGGGTTCGAACGCCACCGCCCATATCCAGCCCTTAGCATGCCGGTGAACAATTGTAAAATATGAAAAATTTATTTCCGTAAAAAACGTACAATGCGATACGATACGACAAGAAAGAAGCGCATTACGATAATACGGTAAAGAAGCGCATCGCATAAAATGTACATACACATACACATAACACAACACAAATAACACTTCTCAAGATGCATAAAGAGGATATGATATGCGGGATCTTCAGATGAATAGTATAGTATAGATATAGATATATGTGTATCAAATAATATACAATACCGGACGCGTCTTTTGAATAGACGCCGAAAAAACCGCACTTTTGCGGTTTTTGCGTCTTTTTGCTATAACTCGCCCAAAGGTCATCCGTTTGAAAAACCAAGGATACATCTGAGCTCAGGAGATTGAGCTCTATCGTGTAGTATATACAGTTCATATGAAAGATCAAAAATGGCCAAAATTGAAAATTTGCGCTCCATTGAGAAGGCCGGCAGCGGACGAGTTGTCGGCCGCAAGGCGCCGAAAATGTTGCAGGCTCACAATTCCTCTAATTTGAGGTTCTTTGAGAAACGGTTGGTACCGTTCGATTCGTCTCTTCGAGATCTATACAATCATGTGTACAACTTCACCAAACCACCGCATTTTCGAGGTGGGTGATCAAAAATGACTGGAGCAGACTTTTTGGCACTGGAGAAGCTTATATTCCAGGACGTGCATGTTCTCGGAGCATCTCAAGCATGGCGTCAAGTGTTTTGTCATGCCAGGAATCCTCTGAGAGTGCGCCGTGCACAATGCATATAGGATCGAACCTATCAATCGACTGGGTGCGACAGCTCGTAGAGTGGGCGTTTAGAGAGTTTTTATGAGAAATTTGCAGCCGCCCTACTTAGGATTCGCTGTACTCTGTCCGGCGAGACCTAGGAGTGCGCCGGGAGCAATGCATGTAGAATCGAACCTATCAATCGGATGGGGCAACCGCTCGCAGATTGCGCGCGCGGGCGTTTTCAGAGCGCAGTTACTCTGTCAAATTCGAATCGTTTCGGCTGCAACTCTTGGGTCTTGTAGTAGGTAGAACTGTCTAGTAGTACGCTTCAGTAGAGCGGGGTAGCTTAGGAAGAGGCAATGTTACAGGGGTGCGAACATGAAGGTGAGGCTTGTGTGACGTATTTTTTCCGATTTCGGTGGACCACTGCGGGAAGACGCGGCAAACTAACAGCCTCAAAACGCACAGGCCGTTGAGGGTACTTTACAATTACATGCTCAGAATACCTCGGCTGCCTAAACTGCCTTAGCTTCAGCCAGTTTGAAGCGGCAGAAGAGTTGGAGTTTCTTGTGCTCTCACTCGGCCAGAATTGAGTTTTCGACACTCGCAATGGTACCACCCTGTTCACCATAAAAAGCGCTGTCGAATGGTATCAATTACGACCGATTTCGGGAATATCGATTTTTTGACGGTTTCCCATCGAGGACGAGGCCGCTCGAGACCACGGCCAGCGGCAGGCGGATGATGACGTCATCGCAAGTCGACGACTTTGAAATTGGCCAAATTTTCTTGCCCAAACTTCGTCCAAAATCGTTTGGGGGTTATTTGGTGCGCTGATTACGAATTCGACATCCGTCTTTGAAAATTCCGCCGATTTTGGCATGTTACAGCCATTTGACCTTGGTAGGGTCAACGCTCAGTTATCGGCATGGGTGGTCTCCTGCCATGATCGGCCAAATGGACTTCGGCATCAGATTTGGCACCCTGAATAATCCTGCCCTTAGACGAAGTTTGAGCAAAATCGGTGTTCCTGACCCGGCCATCCTCATTTATCCAGAAGAAAATCCAAAACCTATCGAAATCGGCGGAATTTTCAAAGACGGCCGTCGAATTCGTAATCAGCGCCCCAAATAACCCCTAAACGATTTTGGACGAAGTTTGGGCAAGAAAATTTGGCCAATTTCGAAATCGTCGACATGCGATGACGTCATCGTCTGGGCAGGCTCTGCGAAGACCGCCCTCGTCCCCGAGGGAAATTGTCAAAAAATCAATTTTCCCGGAATTGGTCGGCATTGATACTGTTCGATAGGGCTTTTCGAGCTGAACAGAATGGTACCCTGGCTGGGGTTCGAAATCTCGAACATGGGCGAGTAAGGGCGGAAGAAACTTCCGCCCTCCGCATCTCCAAAATGGGAGCTGGGACTAATGCAGGTTAGGAAGATGAGGAGCTATCGGCACTTCATCGTAAAGCAGCTTAACTGCTTTGATAGCCTAAGCATCGTAGACAATTAGCTGATCGCATCCCCACAGTGGTCGACTGAAGTCGGAAAAAATCGTGTCACACAAGGTTTACCTGCATTTTCGCACCGCTGTAACTTTGTACATTCATACGCTACGTTGCTATATTTCAGCGCCCTTCTTTGACTTTCTACTGCTTACAAAACCCACAAGTCGCAGACGGAAAGAATCAAACGTGACAGAGTTATTGCGCTCAGAACACGCCCGTGCGTGCAATTTAGCTCAACAACGGTCTATGTTCTTCGTGCTGTTACTCGCTCAGATAACAGTTTTCGCAACTCATAGTAACACCGTTCAATTCAGAACAAAAAGCTCTATGAAACGGTATCAAACTCTCGACCAATTTCGGAAATATCGATTTTCGATGACGTCATCGCCCGTCTGCCGCGGCCGTCTTCGATGAGAAACTGTCAAAAAATCGATGTTTTCAAAATTGGTCGAAAATAATACCGTTCGATAGGGCTCTTCGAGCTGATCAGAACGGTGCCCTCGCTGGGGCTCGAAAACTCGAACATGGGCGAGTAAGGGCGGAAAAAGCTTCATCGGTGCCGTCTGCCGCTCTAAAATGCCAGATGGGGCTAAGGCAGTTTAGGCAGCTGGAGAGCTAGGAGCAGATCGTGGTAAAGTGCCTTCGGTGCCTTGCTCGTCCGCGAGTTTGCATGCCGTTAGCTTGCCTCGTGTACCCGCAGCGGTCGACCGAAGTCTGAAAAAGTAGTGTCACACATGCCCAACCTCCATTTTCGCACCGCGGTAACCTTGCCAATTCGTAAGACAATTTACTGTTCTTTGGCGCTTTACTAGAGTACATTACTGCATATGGGATCCACAAGTCGCAGCCGGAAAGATTGGGAACTGACAGAGTTATCGCGCTCCGAAAACGCGCGTGCAATTTAGCACAACAACGGTCTATGCTCTCCTCGCTCTTACTCGGCCAGATTACAGTTTCGACTGCTCTTAATAACGCCGTTCAATTCAGCATGAGAAGCTCTATCGAATGGTATCAAGCATGGCACAATTTGAACATATCGACTTTCGATGACGTCACCGTCCGCCTGCCGCTGGCCGCGGTCTCCAGTGGCCTCGTCCTCGATGGGAAACCGTCAAAAATTGATGTCCCCGAAATCGGTCAAAATTGATACCATTCGATAGCGCTTTTCATGGTGAACAGGGTGGTACCATTGCGAGTGTCGAAAACTCAATTCTGGCCGAGTGAGAGCACAAGAAACTCCAACTCTTCTGCCGCTTCAAACTGGCTGAAGCTAAGGCAGTTTAGGTAGCCGAGGTATTCTGAGCATGTAATTGTAAAGTACCCTCAACGGCCTGTGCGTTTTGAGGCTGTTAGTTTGCCGCGTCTTCCCGCAGTGGTCCACCGAAATCGGAAAAAATACGTCGCACAAGCCTCACTTTCATGTTCGCACCCCTGTAACATTGCCTCTTCCTAAGCTACCCCGTTCTACTGAAGCGTACTACTAGACAGTTCTACCTACTACAAGACCCAAGAGTTGCAGCCGAAACGATTCGAATTTGACAGAGTAACTGCGCTCTGAAAACGCCCGCGCGCGCAATCTGCGAGCGGTTGCCCCACTCGATTGATAGGTTCGATTCTACATGCATTGCTCCCGGCGCACTCCTAGGTCTCGCCGGACAGAGTACAGCAAATCCTGAGTAGGGCGGCTGCAAATTTCTCATAAAAACTCTCTAAACGCCCACTCTACGAGCTGTCGCACCCAGTCGATTGATAGGTTCGATCCTATATGCATTGTGCACGGCGCACTCCAAAGTCTCGCCGAAACAGAGTACAGCAATTCCTGAGTAAGGCGGCTGAGAATTTCTCATAAAACTCCCTAAATGCCCACTCTACAAACTGTCCCCCCCCCTCTTCGATTGATAGGTTCGATCCTATATGCATTGTGCACGGCGCACTCTCAGAGGATTCCTGGCATGAGAAAACACTTTAAGCCATGCTTCAGATGCTCCGAGAACATGCAAGTCCTGGAATATAAGCTTCCCCAGTGGCAAAAAGTCTCCTCCAGACATCTTTGACCGCCCACTGCGAAAATGCGGTGGTTTGGCGAATTTCTATACATGGTTGTGTAGATCTCGAAGAGACGAATCGAACGGTACCATCCGTTTCTCAAAACACCTCAAATTAGAGGAATTGTGAGCCTGCAACATTTTCGGCGCCTTGCGGCCGACAACTCGTCCGCTGCCGGCCTTCTCAATGGAGCGCAAATTTTCAATTTTGGCCATTTTTGATCTTTCATATGAAATGTATATACTACACGATAGAGCTCAATCTCCTGAGCTCAGATGTATCCTTGGTTTTTCAAACGGATGACCTTTGGGCGAGTTATAGCAAAAAGACGCAAAAACCGCAAAAGTGCGGTTTTTTCGGCGTCTATTCAAAAGACGCGTCCGGTACTGTATATGTATATATATTCTAAAGGTGCAGCTCCAAGAGGGGTCCACTTTAGGCCGTCTTATGGACAGATTAAATCAAATTAAATAAACTAAACTAAATCTAAACACATAAATCGGAAATCATTTCATTTCATGTAATTAATTAATTCCTCAATCTCTCTAGAACTAAGAGTCTAAAAGCCAGCTATCAGAAGTGTCTAATAGCCGGCATACGAAACTGCACCAAACTTAAAGCTTAAACTTTGGAGACAAATATTCCCACTTTCCACACACAATTTTTTTTAGCCACCCCTCACCCCAAATGCCAAATGGGTGGACCCCCTTAGGGGTTGCACCTAGCACCTAAAATAGAAATCGACACTTTAGAAAAATGAGAACACATGGAATAGATCGTTAAATTTGTTAACCGTGAAAAATGCACCCCTGGATACCGGATAAGGAGTAGAGTAAATAGTGTTGTGAGTGTGAGATTCTGCATGAGCACCAGAGGAGAAGTGAGCACCGACAGTGAGATGGAGGACTATGAGCGGAATGTAATAATAAGGTAGAGTGTAGAGGAGAAAGACTTATAAAAGAGAACACCTAACGTAAGTGAAGGAAGTGATAGCAAAATGAATAATAAAGTGAAAACAAGAAACAAGGCCAAAAAAGAGTGATGACAAGAAAAAAATGGAAATAGGAGAAGGGGAGGTGTGCGTTAAAGTATTGAAAATCATTCGATCAAGTTTTTAACTTCGATTTTAATCGTGGATGGCGAATGAGGGAGAATTAACGAAAACGGTTCTGTCTTTTAGGATGGGAAGGAATGGTGGAACGACAAGGTGGAACGAAAACAAACGGGAGGTGTATCGATACCACTTCGTAACCAAATCGGGAAACTGGCCAAGGAGCGAGGACCCACCAGAAGGAAATGTTCACCCACCAGTGAGATCAATAAAAGATCGGCATTCTAGAAGAAGTCTAATGAAATATTCTATTGTAGAGTGCTCTTGTCTCCATGCTGTTTTGTAACAAAGTTTTGTGCCTCTTGCAAAAAGTTCCCGAGAAGAAGACTCCGAAAAAGCGGAGAGCAGTTTGGCTTTGACGCACCCTTACTTAATAGAAAACCAAGTGCGAAAATGATGACAATGACAACATTTTAAGAGTAGGCAACGTGACAGTATGGAATAGCAGAATAACACTATAAACAAGAGGCAAAATCAAGCAAATTATAGTCAGAAACAGGGCTAGGAAACTGAAACGTAAGAAACAGACCAAGTTGATGTGCTGCTCGGAACTGAGACGCGGAGGAGGTCGTGGTGGCCACGGTCCTGGAGGCCACAGCACAGGTGCTCTGAGTTACAGCCGCTCTTAGTCTTTCCTCCACGCGGTGTCGTCGTCTTCTTCTTCTTCGTCTTGGGGCGTGCGCTGGCTCGTACTCGGCTGGCTCCCAATGCGGATCATTTTTACTTTCTAAAAATTAATTATGACAGCAACGTGGCAGAGATTTTTCTTTTGTTTCCATCCAAGCATTATGGTGAAGAGGGTACCCACCGGTGCGGGAACTAAACGCCCGTTCGCGTCGAGAACGTATTTGCGGATGTCGTTCCTAAAAAGGTTATAACGTAGATGGAGGTGATTATTTTCTTGGAATGCAGACTAGAAGAAAATTGGCGAAGACGTACAGTGCTCTCTGAAGAGCACCTCTGACGTGAACCGTCCAGCGAGCTCTCGCCTTTTTCCGCTCCTCGAACTCGGCCTCCCTTTCCTCGTCTGTGTCGCCCAGCGAAAGCCAGAACCTCAATTCCAAATTTGAAGGAGAGACTTGAACAAAAATATTTTTATATTAAGATTAACACGTACGGAGTGGGATTTCTCCTCAAGGCAATCACTGACACTGGGCAGGAGAGCTCTCGCATGCCAAGACGAAGTCCGTCGAGACAAACTCCTAGAAGAGGGGCGGAGATTAAAACTATTAACACTGGTTTTACACCGCATTATTGGAGGGGAAGAGCAACTAGACTGAGAGCTACCTATCAGTTGTTCCACTAATTCTTCCGGGAAATCGCGGAGTTCCGGATGCTTGGCGCAGGAGTCAGAGATGCGCACTGCGTAGCGCTTCACCAATGTAGGAGGTTCGCAAGCCTAGGAAAGTAACTTCAGAAGAGGGGGACAAGCAACGAGGGCTGGCGGCGAAGGGCTACCTAATACATATATCCAACACTACTGACCTCCTTTAGGTATACGCGGAAGAAATCAGTGCAGGTGGTTACGTGGTCATGGGGTTTTCCTCTCTTTGTTCGGATCCACTTCTGCATTTTCTTGTTTAAAATCTTGGCCTAAAATCTCACACTGAGGGATTCTGAAGTTAGATGAGAAGCCGGAAGCAGGAAATATTACACTCAACTGAAAATCCATTATAGCGTTGGTGATGACCGGGTAGCAGCTCCAAGTTCGTCGTAGGCCATCTTCTACTGGCAGACCCGCTTCAAAAAGAGTGACAAGCTCCGCCTTCGCTCTAAAGTTGAGAGCGAGAAACCACTCCGAATCGAAAGGCTTACGGTTTAGGGTTTGGGTTACCGTGAAAATAGCTCGGCGAGTAGCGATTCCTTCGGCGCTCTACGCGTAAAAAGAACAGCAGCTATGAGAGTGTTTTCGGCCTTGTTTTTCAAGGTGAAGGGAAGTCCTTCCATTCGCATATATATGGGCCATGCTTCTGACCTAGAAAAATTCGATGATTTCCAAGCCGTTCCCTTTATCGAACAATCCCTACCGACCTTGAGAATTTCTTGAATCTTACACCATCAAAATTTAGCGTCAGCTGAACGTTCAGTTTTCGACCGAAAAATTCGCTATAACTCTCCATGGATTCTCTATACAAAGGATAATCCGTCACTTCAGCCCTTTTCGTTGCATTTCCTGCCTGATTTCCTGTCTGCAAAACACAATGACGTAATTTTATGAAGAGAAGTATTGAAACCAAAACTAAATATATGATACCTGCCTGGTAAGGCCTACCTACCCTGTGTATTGATTCGTGCACGGCTATTAAGGCATCGATATTTTCTTTCAATATCATTTTTAACTGCGGAGCTAGCAGCAGGGTGTGCAGGGTGATCCTCTTCCCCAATTTCCCAATACCCTTTCCTTATCCGTTCTACATTTTTCGTAAAATATAAATTTATATATAAAATCTGGACTGGATATACATTTCATCTAAACTAACACGTCTTTAATGTCCGAAAACAGCTCCTTTACACCAAGACCAAGTGTTCCTCCTACGTTGCCATTTAGCATTAAATACCTGGAAGGACGACACTTCACATTGAAATCTTCTCCTACATCACAATTAGACACCTTATAGATATCAAGAATTAGGCAACTTAGTTCACGAAAATAAAAGCAACATACGCGTTATCCCTTAAGTCCAATAGGACCACATTTGGGAAGCACTTGCTTATGTTGCTCCACGGGCTTACGAAGACATTTCCACGCATTGAAAGAAATTTCACTGATGATATGCTTCGCTCAACCACATCCAGGTCACCATCGCTTAAGTTGCACATATCCAACGTTATGTTCTGAACAGAACACTTTTTTCCTGATGCCGGCCATGTTCCATTTGCTTGGCTAGTCACAAATTTTAACAAAATACCTCAACTCCAACATAGCTCCAAATATTTCTCAGAAACTCCTTCGCTCGAACCTTGTCCCCTTCTATAACAATGTCCATTTGGGGCACCTCCATCACATATTATCGTAGAAGGCGAATTTCACGTCAAGCAAAAAATCTGTCAGGTAATAGTGAAATACTCTCAATTATTCCGTAAAGAAAGAACACGGAGATCCATTCTAGTACTTAAAGTTACTCGTGTTAAACCACTTTAACCAGTCCAATCAGCAAGTTCAGCTCGGCTCAGCTCTTTGCAGAGCTACCCCTCTACAACGTGTGGTTGATATCAGCAAAAGTTCTGATCAGCGCAGCTAATGATAATGAGCAAGTTCAGCTCAGCTCTTTCCAGAGCAACTCAATCAAAAACATCTAACTATAGAAAATTGTAAAAACGATACAAATATAAGCCGAACGACACGACGAAACGAATATCACATGGCAAAATTACGGCACGGCAACGAATTCGCGAATACGTACGGTTCCTCAGCCAAAATTGTCAATCAAATACCATGAGGCGCCATTTTCATGGGGCGCGTTATTTTCGGACGACGCTACCCAGCCTCTGCGAACCTACATTTGTGATCACACACAGCAGGGTTACCCTCGTCCGAAAATAACGCACCCGCAGGCTCCGGCTGAAGCGGCACATCTCCTCCTCCCTGCTCCACATGTGGATTCTCTCCTTGCCTCCATCACATCTCCTCCTTGAACCGCCCCCCCCCCCCCACCCACAGGCTAGGATTGAAACGGCAATCTCCTCCTGCAGATGGATTCTCTCCTCGCCTCCATCAGATGCGACATCCACCTCCTCGAACTCTCTCCCCCCCCCCCCCCCACCCGCACGCTCCGGCTGAAACGGCACATCTCCTCCTCCACATGGATTCCACCTCCGCATGGATTGCGTTCTCTCCTCGCCTTCATCACATCTCCTTCTCGACCCCCCCCCCCCCAACCGCAGGCCTCGGCTGAAACGGCTTATCTCTTCCTCCACATGGATTGCGTTCTCTCCTCGCCTTCATCACATCTCCTTCTCGACCCCCCCCCCCCCCAACCGCAGGCCTCCCTCGGCTGAAACGGCTTATCTCTTCCTCCACATGGATTGCGTTCTCTCCTCGCCTCCATCACATCGCCTCGAACCCCCCTCCCCCATCCTCCCGCAGCCTGCGCCTGAAACCGACCGCCTACACAAACAGTAGCAAATAGAGCCACAACTGAAATGAAAACAAAAAGAACGGCCGCACGCGACCGACTATGGCCCCGGCGGCGACGATGAATGCGGTATCGATCACTCTCGGCGCTGGAGGGACGCCGGCACACGGCGCACCGCGAGCGCCGAACGCGAGAGCGCGGAGACAGCGGGCCATGACGCGCGCGCCCGCAGAGACGCAGACGGCGAGAGCGCCGAGAGAGGACGGCGCGCGGAGCGCTGTGCGCAGACCGAGTGCTCGCACTTACGACGCGGTCTTCCTTCCGTTGCGGAGCGTGTTGCGATTAGAGCACGGAATCGCAGCACCGCCAGCTGGTGCTCCTCTACGTCTCTGACACTCTCTTTCTCTCGCTCTGACCGGAGCACCTGCAGGTGCATGCAGAGAACCTGCCGGCGACCTCAACCACTACAGCACCACGTGTTGCTCTTAAAATAGCAACACGTGGTGCTTTCCAACACGATAGCACCACAAAAAACGCTGTTCCAGCAGGATATCAACAACTGTCCCGCTTTCCAACACCTGGAGAAGGACTGTTGGAGGGGCGGATCCTGTTCGGGTCGTAGTTATCGAATGTCTGAGGAGTTTGGGATCTTACAGCGGGCCAGAACATGCCGTACAAAACACCGGAGTTTTTTCTGAGTTTCCCTGCGTGTGGACACGCACTGTTGTGTCCTTATTTCCCACGAAGAAACAGCTGCTTCAACCCGATTTAACAGCCTGCAGCAGACATCGCTAGTGACGGTAGTGTTTGCAGATAGCCGCTCTCACTTAGTGACTCCTTTGCAATTCTATCAAACACTGACCATCACCTTTTTGGGTGAAGTTCCGGTCTTGGAATTCGTTTTTCTGCTCCGCCGCGACTGAGTCACTGACGCTTTCGCGTGTGGTCTGCCCTTCAAGCAAAACGACTCCGTTCTTGAACTTCCGGAACCATACCTTCACTGTGTCGCAGGAGACAGTGGTAGGACTTATCGTTTCACATATGTTATCCACCGCGACTCCTGCACTGCTTTGCTTCTTGAACTCGAAAAGCAGAAGCAGTCGAACTTGCTTGCAGTCAAGGACGATTTTCTCTGCCATAGTCGCGACGGAATATGAGGGCAATAGCGGTAAGTCTAGGCCATAGGTCAGCCTATACATATGCGTAATTGGGCGAAGGTTCCAGAACACTTCTCAAATATTTGGAGGAACACCGTAGTAGTGAGTGGCGGAAAGCTTTCCTCCCCCCCCCCTAATACATATTCCCAAGTAATGTACAGTACATAGAGCTACTCAATAACGGAGACCTGACATCACAATCCATCTCACAACTAAGGAGGATTGTCCTTTTGTTCTTATATCTGCTCATTCCCACAGGTCAAATGAGATTTCCGGAAGTCCCAAACGGCGAAACATTGTGCACTCACTGGCGCTTCTGGCTCGACGTCGAGGTCCACTCCAGCTAGAGGTGGCTGGTGTGAGTCAGAGAGTCGCCGACATCCGACGACGATTTGTTTGCCGAAACAGTCAGCGATAGCGTGTGCTCACGCTGATCGATCGGCACCACCGACGTACTCCGCCGGCTCACCTACTGCACCACCGGCACCTACGGCAGCGGCAGGTGTGGAAGCTGCACCATCTATGAACAGCTTCATTCCAGGACTACCTGACTATACTGCAGAGCGCTGATCCGCCTTGGAGAAACGGTTGGTGGCTGTTTCTTGTACATCTAATCCATACCGTAGTACAATACCCACTATAGGGTTTGGAGAAAGGGCGCGGAAGTCGCGATTCGTTTTCGTCCTTTCCCTGAATTTTTTCCAGAAATCAAATCAGTTTGTGCTATCTAAATTAATTTTGCTGCTCCTAAATTTTGAGCGCTCATCTCTCCGAAGTATCAGATGTGAATTCGTTTTGAATGTGGTCACTTGAAGCACCTAAAAAGTAGTGCTCCGAAAGGCACTAGCTTCTCTGCTATAAATTCTTAAACTTGGGCAGCCCAGGAAAAGCATCAGCGAAAGCTCTACATATTCACCAACTTTATAGAGCAGCTGGTGACCGTTCAGAATTGTGAAAATTCGTTCCTGATGGCGAATTTAGAGGATTCATGAAGGCAACGTAGACCTCTCCCTAAGCCTAAGATGAG